>KN501164.1:0-13705 GCA_000787155.1 Scartelaos histophorus | reverse complement strand
TCTTAGTGTCAAGGACTTTAAAGTACATCAAAGGATCCCCTTAGTAATTTGTAAGTAAATTCAAATTTGTAACTTTTCTGATTTTAATTTGTTTGTTCTCCCTCTTTTTCCTGCATTAACCTCTAAATCATTTACACACCATAATTTTCACCAGGCCTTATGAAAAGTCACTTTATTACAGTTGTCTGAAAGAACAAAACAGACATAAGCAATCCTTTAGTGTGTATGCTCAGATCTGTAGAGCTCTTTCAGATGAAGTCTAATCTACCACTATGTAAGCAAGGACACCAAGTGTGAACTGAAACAGTGGGAGTTATGTCTTCCCTCTTAATAGGCAAGTTTGACTGCAACTGTGTAGCATACTCCCTGCAATTCTCCATTACAATAAAAGGCACTTTCTCCTCTTCTTCTTCATGGGTGGAGGGCAGAGGACTGCCCTGATGGCTTCATCAAACACTGTCTTAAGGCCACGCTGGGTCAAAGCTGAGCACTCCAGGTACTTGACTGCAGCTGGAGAGCACAACAAACAAATAGTAAGTTTAGCTGTTCCATTTAGTGTAAATAACTCAGTATGATGCTTTTGTACGAACTTATTTCTTTCGCCATAGCCAGGCCCTGGGGATAGGTAATTGGGATGAGTTTCTTCTCCTTCAGCTTATCAATTGTGTCCTTGTCATCTCTCAGATCCAGTTTGGTGCCCACCAAAATGATTGGTGTGTTAGGACAGTGGTGTCTCACTTCAGGATACCACTAGGAGTGAAAAACAGTCACTATTAAGACCAGGAACAACACAAGTTGTTATTAATACACATAAGCCCTAGTCTCACCTTGGCACGGACGTTTTCAAAGGAGGCAGGACTCACGACAGAAAAGCAAATGAGGAACACATCCTATAAAAACAGATGATTAATATTACTGATATAAATGTCAACTTAAACATGTAAACATGAACAGTAAGTAAGTCTTTGTAAAACACTGAGTGAGTGCAACTGTTGGCCACACAGAGTCCAGTTTGTGCTGTAGACAAATGAGACGAACAAGAGATGCTATTCACTTGTAGACATTGTAGAGGTACTGGGAATACAAGTCACTCACTACTACCAAGTATGAATGTAGTCCATAATTCACCCACTCAAGCCAGTGTGCCACAAATGAGCTTATATTGTATTTACTGTTTGTGGGTAGGACAATGGCCTAAGCCTGTCGTAGTCCTCCTGTCCAGCTGTATCCCATAGGCCAAGATTCACGGGTTTGCCATCAACCATAACATTAGCAGAGTAGTTGTCAAAGCTGTTCACACAAAGAAAATGGATAAGCATACATAATAATCAAACTTTGAATCCTGTTCATTCCGTCTTAACATATTGCATAGTTGTCATTCTTACACTGTGGGGATGTACTCTCCAGGGAATGCATTGGTCGTGTAGCTGATGAGTAGGCAGGTCTTACCCACAGCCCTGTAAGGGGTAAGTAACATAAGATTATATATATAGATTATAATAAATAGAACAAATAAAAATGACTTCCAAGATATTAATTTTCATTTCCTCATTCTTGCACAACAAGTTGGAGAGAAGAACAGGCTTATCATGATGCTAAGCCTTTGTTATGTCTGCCACAATGTCAACCGCAGTGGAGACAAACATATTATCATTTAGCTAGTGCTTCTTCATGTTTACATGTATTGTTAAGTTACCATTCAAAGCTGTAAAGGATTTCTGATAAATCGGCCTTAATCTCTCTTCCTGGAGCACGTGAATTGTTTACTTAAACATTGTTAAACTTGGTTTAATTAGTAAATATACAAAATTTTATTTCACTAAATAGTTTTCCATCTAATGTTATTGTTGTTTTAAAGTTGACTGTTCCCATGTCACCACTCTTACTCAAGTTTGTATATTATTCCGCAGATGCATCCAGTTCTTTTGTTGCGCTAATCCTTATATTTGGCGTTAAATTACATAATCTTATGCGCCTATGAACCCATGATATAGGATCAAATAACTTGTCCACTGCTTAAGAAGAACAGGTAAGATGAGCTCTTCAGTGAAAACATCGTGGCCTTTTACGTAAATTAATCAAAAAGCCGACTTGAATACACGCTTATGAGCGGCCATTATGCCCGAGTCATGTCTGGGAAATGACACGCCGTGGCCTTACAGTCACACCTCACCCGGAGCAGGTCGAGAAATCAGTGTGACCCAGCTGGACTCCACAGTAGGCACAACAACAGCTGTCGGCATGTTGGCATATTATCTGAGCCTAGTTAGCTGCTAGCCAACTGTTGCTAACTGGGTCAGCGTTTAAAAACCCTGTTCCCCATAAAAGTAAACACATGTGAATAAATTAAACACATAAGTGGTTAAAGAAACAGAAAACATCTGAACTTACCCGTCCCCCACAACCACACACTTAATGGCCTGCATTGGACGGCTCTTTCGTCGGCTTTATCGCAGCTTTCGTCAATTAGCCACAGTTAGCTAAAGGCGGCTAAGGGACCGCTCCTCTGTCGCCTCAAAAGTACAGCGTGAACAAAGTTCAGAGGCCTCGATGTTTTCGAGATATTTTGGATATATCTCGAGGGGAAAGTGCTGCACTTGCCTATAGTTCTTCTGAGAAGCCTAAACGAAACTTCAAAACTTGTAAATCAGAGGGGCAACACCCAAAAATTGAGGAGTCAAGATTGTGGAAAAACGCCCACAGTAAAGGCTGCAGCGCTGAGGACTGTGCAAGTCATATCCGGTCCGAGCAGCGCGGACAAAGACGTCCTCCTGTGGCCAACGCAGGAATTACAACAAGAATTTTGTCGATTTTGTCAACCCCACTCACTCAAACACAACTTGCAGCATATTTTCAGCGACAAAAGCTAACTAAACACAAGTAAAACGCGAGGGGGAAAAAGTACAGAAATATTCAAATCTCCCAAACAAAAATGTCCACTCACTCCAACCTATTACGAATTCTGAATAACATGCACGGGCCTATATGAAGCCCGTGGCTAATGAATGTTTCTCTATCACGAATATTGCTTCATGAATGTTCAACTTTTGGTGGGGATGTGATGTCGTTGTTGCTTATGTCCACTAGAGGGCAGTCTCCCTCCAGGCGGCAAGAGGCTGCGGCATAAATACTGAACTCACAGACTGCGCAGTCCCTCCTGAACCACAGACTGCAGGGCCTGTAAGATTCAACTGAGCATGTACATGTCGTGTCCTCTGTCCTGCCATGATTTTATTCTGATATAGTCATTTTACATATTCAAATATGTGGATATATTTAACACGGTAGATTTTTATATCATGTCAAAACTTACTTTTAGTTTACTTTCAGTTAGCAATTGATCTAGAGAAGTGTTATAATAAACCACATTACCATATCCTTTGTCAAAGTTTAATTATCACTGTTTCCATTAGTTATAGTTGCAAAAAGTTTCCAGTCAGTATTTGTTGTACTACAACACTAAGTGATGTTTGCTTTGTCCTCCCTCTACAACAGTTTCCTCTCTGTTCTTCACCACTGTGGGTGCCTCTCCTCACCAATAGTGAGAAAGGAAACGTGTCACATTACTTACACATGTGTTTAGATTAGCAAGAATGTGTGTGGGGCTGATCACAATCGCCACATGTCTACAGGCCTCTTTAGCCTCAGCTGCAACTTGTTTATTTTTAGAGAATTAAAAGTATTCTTGGAACTGTTTATTTCAACAATAATGTATCCTATTGAAATGGTTACCTCATAGTGAGTCAAGAGGCCATGGAGTAGTTTAGTCTTGGTCATAGAAGTGTTGCAGCCAAGAGATGCACTGGTGCCCATGGCTGAAATATAATGATTCACAGATAGCAAGTGCAGATTCTCATGAGAGAATCATGTTTGAGAAATTGGATATAAATTATAAACCTGTAGGTAAGAAGAGAACACTATGAACACTATAACTATAAATGTGTTTAAGCATTTGCCCTTTTAGGAGATAGTCACCAGATTCAGCTTCAGACACAAGAAGAACATGTGAACATCTCAAATAGTCACTGAACCATGGAGGCTTCTTGTTGCCGCCTAATATAACATCTAATGTTAAAGAGCGAATCTAGTGACATCTATGTCACAATACACATTAAATATGCACTATGTAACATGTGCTGCTCGACTCAATACAGATTATTACTTTGACTGAAATGTTGCTGTATGGCAACTTTTATTGCTCAAACATACCTTGGAATAAAAAAATACTATGATTTCTGTAACCTCTCCACAAATCTGACCCATCTGTGCGTCTCCATGGAGATAAATATATTTCATGCCATACTGTGGAATGTCCTTTGCAAAGCAATAACACCCTCTAGCAGAAAAGTGCATCTTTAAACATTTTGTTAGTTTGTAGATTCTAACAAACATGTTCTGTTTTGTTCTTCTGTATGTCTGCTCACTGCACCTTCTCAAAAGTCTTGTACCCCATAGGGGGAGTCTGGGTTTCCTTGGTAGCAGCTGTAATCAGACTGAAGAACATGAGTATGCCCCTGACCACTGAGCAGAGCTCAGGGTCAGCTCAACCCCTCTTTGGCCCCACACATGGGGGGCTGTGATTGGACATACTCTTCTCTCAAGTGCTCTGCTCCCAGTCAAATGACATCAGGTACCGAAAAGTGTTTCTGCTGGAAAACTAAACATGCACAGTTGATGGTAGATTAATGGTTCAATCGTGGACTGGGAGTTATGGTTATTCAGTTCCACACACAAAGTACCACTTAAGAAAATATTTGGCTCTCTGAGTATCACCAGATTTAAAACAAGGCTAAACCAGGTCTACAATAGTTCTAAAAAGAGGCTAACACAGCAACCAAAAAGTGAATGAAACTGATTCCAAAATAAATAAAGACTGGACCTACAAAGGAGCCGCCACCTTGACAAAACCCAGACACAGTAGGAACATGCAAACTCCACACATCGAATGATCAAACCTGTGACCTTCTGGCTGTGGTGCAGCAGTGCTAACCACTATGCCACCAAACTAGGATTTGATGATTATATGATTCACTGTGCAAATTGTTGTGATCATCGTTAATTAAACTGCTTGGCTTTTAGTGCTATAGTAATTTTTTCTTATTTGTTTACATTGTATTATATAAATCAAACTTGTTGAAATAACGGGGGCAGGAACCTGATTTGTTTTTTAATGCCTCCCATTCTGTGTTAAGTAACTAATTACGTACTGAGAATACTTATTTTGAGTATTATTTGAGTAACTGTATTCCAGTACAGTTACTTTTTTACTTAGTACTATTCTGAATACACTTTCCTAAAATCTAAGAAATACATATGATTGTATGATGTATGATGTATAATTGTTTAGTCTTCAAAGTGCCCATAATCAGTGAGAAAAATAGACAACACTGCTCTTGTGGTGAGTGCAGGTGTGATTTTTCCTTCTCCAGTAAGTGAGAGGAAATAAATAATAAACAAACAGTAAAACAAATATAAGACAGTTTTTAATCCTAAATTGCAATCTTTACACTATAATATAAATAAGTAATAAGTATTCGGAATACAGATTGGACCATCTATCAGCATACTTTACAAAATACATTTTAATTCAGGTATTTTGTATTCTGAGATTACATACATTTTCAAAGTATTCTTCCCATCACTGCTTTTGACTTCTGAAATTTACAGAATGGTGAAATTTGTTGCATGTGCCAGTGATAAGGAATGCTTGCTTGATTTCCCACAGTGACATTGTAAGTCTGAGTAGTTCCAAATGTGGTACACAGTGGGGTCATTGTATTCTCTTGATGAATTAAGTCTTTTTGTCAGATGGAGGAAAATCATTCAATTCAATTATGAGGCCCTTTCTGGTCTCCACCCTGCATGGTTCTTTTGAATAAAGTGGAAATGGAGCCCCCTTCCTGTTCTGGACTGCAGCTGATACGGGAATTCTAAAAAAAATATCCTAAATATATTCTACAAAGTCCTTGTTAACAAGTGTGGAGGGTTTTATTTACTGGTTGACTGTCTGCTTTAAGCATGCCTCGTCTGTTTAATGAGATGGGAGGCAAATGAACCAGCATTTTTCTAGAGTCACGATTTGTTTATGCCTTGAGCTTGAGGTAAAGTTGGGCCATTTTAGTTCTAATTTAGGAAAAAGAAAGTTGTTTTGAAAGCAGAAAGAACTATAAAAACTATTCAAAGAGTCTGAGAGGAGCATATTTGATGGCAGAAAATCAATACTTTAAAGAGCCCATATTACGCTACTTTCTGTTCTGTTATAATGTTGTTTCCTCACCACAAGCATATATGGAGTTCTGTTTTGTTTCATTCACACATGTTTAACACACACAAAAAAGAAAACATCTTGTGAGGTCATGTGATAATACAAAAAGCTCTCCACTGTATTTTAAAACTCTAGGGAATTCCAGGGAAGGGGCCCTAGAATTATTTGGATGATTTCAGCTCTGGATTTGTGTATCTCTACAGAACAAAAGGTAAATGGTGGCTGTTAAAAATGTGAAAACTACCACTACATGACATCACAAGGTGGAACAGAGCATTTTGAGCTTTGGGGATATAGACAGACTAATAATAAAGGGTTACTCAAACACGTGTGGGTATGAAGCAAAACATCAGAATCTTTGTGAGGAGGTAACAACATTATAACATGACTAAAAGGTCACATGAGGACATTTTTGCATAATATTTGTCCTTTAAGCTTATTCAGCCATAGTACAATGTCTGACCATTATAGCACAATTCATATATTGTAAAGAATGCACATATGTAAGTGGAAGGATCATGGTGATGTACTGGGAGGTCCATTTTCATCAAAGAGAGAGTGAAGTATGCAAACTTGTTATTTTGGTCTATGACAAAATCCTATTAACCTATAGGAACAACTGTATTGGTGAGGGGTATTCACTATTTATTTTTACATGTTGCTATTTATTTATAATTTGCTTTTGTGATAGTTGCCAAACAAATTAATTTTGTCCTTCCCTGATTAAAAAGATCACATGGAAACCGTACAAGCCCTTTTATGCTGTAATCCGCCAAATAACTTCATGCGTGTGGGGCCTATTCATAATGACAAAAGCAATAGCAGCCTGACAATTGCTTGATGTAACTTCTGCAACTCAGTTTTGTAATGTCCTAAAAGGTAAAAGTGACATAACGCATGGAGGGTGGAGGAGGAAAATTACCTTACATCACTTCCACTTCCACTGGTTTTCTATTGTCCCCCGTGGTGCAGTTCAAACGGGCCCTTTCTCCCCGTCCTTTCCTGGACCGGACCACACGCTGGATCCTCCACTGGGTCAGTCGGTTGTGGTCCGTGCATTCCCATCAAATACAAGCAAACGTGAGTCACACAGGGCAGGGAAAAGACAAGTCCAATCCAGTGGTTATTTGAAGAGCACAGCGTCATTTCCTTATCACTATAGTAACGGAGGTAGTTGTGAAAGATATAAATCAAAGGCAAATCAAAATGATGAAAAGAAGGCAGTTGCTTACCATGTAATTTCACAAACAAAATATCCTATCCATTCTCCCACTGGTGGAATATATCAAGAGAGGGGAATGCAATTAGGTTTATTGTATGGGCTAATAACCTTAAAACAGGCCTTTTCAGTTGATAATAATTCAGATGTTACTCTATTTTTTGATCTCTCTTATAATGTTTCCTCATCACAAACATACCTGGACAAACCCTGCATATTTACTCTGAATTCTTCTCTCAAACAGAAAATGTCATGTGGTAATACAAGAAGCGCTCCAACATGTTTTTAAGCTCCATACCCCTTCCCTAGAATCATTTGGAAAATTTCAGACCTGAAATTGCCAATCTTTGCTGAACTAAAGGTAAAAGGAGCTATTGAAAACTACCACTACATCACTACATGACATCACATGGTGGAACAGAGCATTTTGAGCTTTGGAAATATAGACTGACTAATAACAAAGGGTTACTCAGACATGTGCACTACTCCAGGTATGTTCTCCAGGAGGTAACAACATTATAACAAAGCTTAAATCTGACAAGTTTTCCGTAATATAGGACTTTTAAAGCGCTCACTGTTTTTGTGACTGTCTCTTGGCAATAATGTAGGCCTAACAGTGTGAAATCAAAGTGTATGCTATATTACTGATATAAACTTTGAGTTTGTACACCTATATAAAAAGACAACCAGTTAGATTGAATTATTAATTAATAAATGACACCCATAGGCCTATTCTGTTTGTTGTCACTGCACATATATCTAAATGCATGTTGTGTATTTCATCTTATGTTACTTTAGTCATCTTGAAAAGCCACAAAAGCACTTCCTCTTTCAGAAGTGTCAAAAACGCCTTGGCCTGGCTAGTACCTACTTCACAATATCTCAAGAATACTGTTTATTTTTGCAATTTGAATCCAATAACTGAGAATGTTTTAGGGCCCTATACATGAAGAGTTTCCTTATCATTTTGTAAGTGGACATCTTTGCATTGGGTGGTGCGTAAAATGTCCAATACTTACTCACTTGGATCAACAACACTTATTAAACTTACATGTTAATGGGGATTATGCTCGTGTGCGCGCCCCCGGCCCGTGTGCGCGTCAGTGGGGGTGTCGGGGGGTGGGGGATGTTGTGTTGTGGGCGGGGCCTGGTGACGTCACACTCGTTTGCAGCGTAGCGAGGGCTGAATGCAGACGGAGCGGCGGAGGATGGAGCAGAGGCGCACAGAGAGAAGATCTTATCCTCTCTCACACTCACCTCAGAGACACATTCATCTCAATAAGTCATCTTAACCATATTTTATTTTTATTATTTTTTTACGCTGACATCCGCCCACGGGTCTTCTTGAGGACATTCTGTCACAGCTCCACCGGTACCGAGGGGAGGAAAACCATCCAAACACCTCGCGTAAAAAGCTTTGGAGCGTGGTTTTAAACGGACACGTCTTCTGTTGGGATTTTCTGTCACTGCCATAGCCAAAATGGACGAAGACAATCATGGTAAGGATGTTTTTCCTTCTCACCTTCTACAGTAGGCTATTGGTACTTGTGAGATCTGGCACTATAAGCAGGAGGATGGGTGGAGGGAGCGGATTGGATGGATGTGTGAGTCAGAAGCTGGAGGTATCAGTGTCCATGGTTTTCTCAGACCTTCTGTGAAATGCAACCCAGCAGTTATTACTATTTTGGTATCCTCACTTTATCTAGAACACACACAGTACAAATGTATGCATGCTTCTCCATTGTAAAGCTGTTGGCACTTCTTGCAATCAATTTATTACCTGTCTGGCTGACTCCAAAGTTGGTGCTTTATCTGAGCTGTTTGAAGGGTCCACATGGATAAGATAACTACTGGTCTTTCATCTGGGACAAATCAGAGTAAATACTTTTCACAGAAACAGGAACAGAGTAACACCATAACGCACCATATGATGTACAACAACAAGTCCAACAAGACAAGGAACCAAGAAGAAATACAAATGTGTAAGTTAGTAGAGTAGCAGACAAATGCTTAACTAACTTCTAATGCGCATTTTGTTGATGGTATATGCTGAGTGGGATTAGGGGACACATGCCAGCTGCAGAGTGCCTTATCTGTCATTTATAGTGGTCAAACGTATTTGCTGTAAGCCTAAAGAACTGAAAGAACCGCCCCCTTAAGCTCTCAAGCCAATGCATTGTAAACAACAAGTGGCCATTATCTGATAACTGTCCGTCGGTTAAACTACTTGCAGTGAAGCCGAGAAGACCACCACCTAAAGTTCCTCTTCTCACTTCCTTCGTATGAAATCTCAATCTTTGCATAGAAGCACCACATTTTTCTTAAAGATCCACTGCTTTTCTGGAGGAGGGTGCACTACTTACTTGTCTCTGTGAAGATATTATGACATATTTAACATATTTATATTAATATCTAGCATTTATTTATTGAAGGTGTTTCTATTGCTCACAAATACAATCATTTCTTCTGTGAACCCAGGGTGACTCTGGATTGTAATGTAGCATAGTGGTGTAACCTGCTTGTCTCTCTTGTGATAGGTTTAAACTATATTGCATTCTAGACAAAGGAATAGCATTTCCATGGGGACAAGCAGGTGGTGGACCCTCCATTAGAAATGTTATGCAGTGCACCTTTCACGCATTGTGCTTTCTCACTAACCTTTAAATATTGCAAGAATTTGTGGTCGTGTAGTCATATTTTCAGCGGAAGTCAAATTTGGCAATTTCTGTGTCATTGTTTCACTCTGCAATCAGTGATATAGTGTAACAATGCAATATGTTTTTAGATCTCTGCTTCACTAAATGCAAGTGCACAGCCTGGAGATAGGGCCAGTGACAGAATATGGCCGGTCAGTGTGGGTCATGTGACAGGATACCAAAAGGAGCACAGATGGGGGGCTATATCAGCATATCTGTAGTGCTTTTATAACGGCGTGAAGAATTAAAATAACTTACCGTAAATGTGCATGTGATCGTGCACTCTGATTGCTCGCTGACACCTCTTCTCTTAACATACTCAGCACAAGCACCAAGCACACCTCGATAAGCAGGCACGTATCCGCACAGTTAAATCACTCAACGCAACAACCCGGAGGAGCAAACTTCCCCGGGTCAAAGTGCTCATTCACCTCATTGCTTTTCATTGCATTTAGACACAAGATGTACGTTGTAACTGTAAAGTGCCTCTGTGTGCTCCAAATGCATGTAATATCTTCATGCATGTAGAAAATTTGTTTGTCATGTATACTCGCCTGGATCAGTGCACATTCAGGGCCTATTGTAGTTAGTTGTGTGTCAGTGCGCTAACTAGAACAATGGAGATCTCATAATACTGCTTAAACTTAATACAATAAATGCTACTGACAGACATTTTTACATAACTATATGATGTTATTGTTTTGCCTGGAATATTTCACAGTAGAGCATAAAATCTATCTATCATCTTATAAGAACTGTTCATTTAATGCTTTGAAAAACCTTTCCATAGATCTGACCTGATGGCGTCACCAGCTTGGGTCAGAAATTATAATTTTTTTTCCTCTTACAGAGCCAAAAATTAATAAAGTCTGGTCATTATTATGTTTTTTTTTTCAGAATTTTGATTTGTAACATAGTATAACTTGTAAAATATTAGTTTTTACTGAATAACTGGAAATGTGTCAAACTGTTGAATACCTACTTTTGCCATATGTCTTTTGCTATGGTCAAAAAACCCCTTCCCTCAACACCCTCTGTCAATTTTCGCTGACATATTTGCTGTGATGTGCAAACTCCGACCTCAGTTTTACAGTTAAGTAAGTGTGAACTGAGTATATGTAAAAATATTCCCACATCAAACCCTGTAAGACTCAGTAGTGCGCAGAACGGCGGAAAAGCACATTTGTCCGAGAATGACCTAACTCGCATAGGGCCCATTAACCCAACTGCACCTCCGAGTCCAGCAATACACTTTGTCGCACTCTTTTGGTATGGCGCTCATTAAATTGTGTTTGCGGCGTCACCTAATCAGACTCGGCGCGTCCCGGCACAGTTTACATGCCACAGAGCAGACGGGGCCCGACCTCAGAGAACGGCAGAAAATCAGCAACAGGCGTAAAATGCTAAGTGTTTTTATTAGTCATGCCTATTTTTAGCATCTTTGGTTCTATAGCTGGATGGAGAAGTGGAAAGAACACAGGAGCAGTGAGCGCTTCATTGAACGTCTGGATGGCGCCTTCGAAACACAAGGCTCCTGTGTTCCATGTGACGGAGTTAGTTTATGTATGTACGCATGTATGTACATTTAAGTTTGTTTAAACTCAAGGAAAAGTTAAAAGACGCAGACTGTTCACCGTTATTATCTAATCAGATGGAAGAAAAATACTAATTTGGGTTTCTTTGCTATGTTTTTGCAGGGAGTTGGCTCATAGCTTCATGTATTCTTGTTGTGATCATATTGTGTCCTATTTACATGCTTGATCTTGTATATTTTACATTATTCAATCAATTCATCAATTCCTAAAAATGCATTGCAAAACTTCCCTGAGAAATGATCTGACCTGTATCCTGACAGAATTGTGTTCCCCTTCATTGGAAAAGTTACACAATGCACCTGTAAAGAGACATCACTCATCTACATATACCAAAAGCACAACTATTTTTTGAACAGCTTATTGAAACTAATAAACTAGACCTATTTCATTTTACAGCAAAATTAGGTCAATAAATTCTTGTCACAAAATGGCACCTTTACTCCCTTCTGTTGTGGATATGATTAAACTTCCTTTGCACTGGTATAGCACAGATGTGTGGTGAGATAGTGCCAGGTTTTCACTTAGTTCATCAAATGGGGTAGTCCCTTTATTCTGTTTTTCCGAGTTATATTATAATGAACTTACCTGCAGCTTGTTTGGTTTCATTCACACATACCACATAAACACATATTTAGACTGAGTTCTGCTCTCAAACAGAAAACACACACACTAAAACACTTCTGATGTCATGCGGTAACACAGGAAGTGGTCAGCTGTGTTTTTAAACTCTATTCTCCTTCACTGCAATCATTTTCATCTCTTGAATCTCCAACCTCCACTGAACTAAAGTTGAAAGGAAGTTCACTTGAAAACTACAACTACATGAGGTCACGGGGTGGAACGGAGTATTCTGAGCTTTGGAGCTGCAGACTAATAATAAAGGATTACTCAAATATGTGTGAATTTTGCATAATATGGGACATTTAAAAATGAATAATCTAGTCTACAATGTCTAAAATATAAAAGTAATTCTGATTCTGGTACAACTCTCACGCTCTATGTCAATCAACAGTTTTATCTTGGTGTGACTATGGGAAAAGCGCCTTTCTCTTCATTCTTCTTCGCAATCAAGCTCTTTTTATCTGACTACTATAGCTGTATTGTGCGGTCTGAATACCACCTGTACTTTTATATTCACCTTACATCCAAAGCCATTAACCTAACCACCCTCCTCCATCCTTAAAGGCATCTAATTGTTGTGTAATTATTTGATATCGCCTTACCCACTGGCAGGCATGAAACCGGAGATGAGGTGGCATTTTGGAAAAGCTGAAGGCGTTGGGGGTAATTTCTTGGCGGTGAATGTGATCAGGATTAGTTGGTTAGACTCGGAAGTTTAGAGTGATTAGAATACGCTCTTTGTTGTGGGGCAGGATGGGTGCGTGGGTGGACACCAGACAGTCACTAGGGGAGAGCTGGGAGGCGAAGTGCTTGGTGCTAAATGACTCAACAGTACTGAATTCACTGTATGTCTGCGAAAAAGTATGGATTTGAATAGGGATATCATGATTTTTTTATGGTTTAAATGCCTTAAGAAAAGTTTGGTTCTGTCATCATCCAAAGAACTAACATTTAATTGATTTATTTGTGTAGTCTGCACTTAAACAGAGCAAAGCATTATGGTCTATGTGGTTCCCGATATTATGATATTTCAGTTATAGTTACATGTCTAGATTTGAATAGGCTGTAGTTTTATAATGTGCAGACCTAAACAGAAATCAGTTTATTAGGATTCTGTCAATATTTGTTTTCTTGATCCAACTAGGGACTGTTACTCGAGGTTAGGTGTTCACTGAAATGCCACTAATGTTTTTGAGCAAATCATTTATTGAATTTTGTTGGTGTGAAGTTAGTTGCTTAGTTTTGTTTAGGTAGTTTTAGGTGTTTAGGTCGAGTAATGTACTATATATATATATATACATATATATAT
>KN501162.1:16573-49871 GCA_000787155.1 Scartelaos histophorus | reverse complement strand
AGTTACGCAGGAAGAAGCAGATTTTATTTTATTTATTTATTTTCTACCTCTACAATTTAAAATAATTCATCTATATTCAGTCGACATTTGACATTGGATAAATTCGATAGAAAAAGCAAACAAACAAAAAACACAAGTAGACGCAGGTTTATAATAACTTTTTAATAACAATTCATGAATATCTGCTTTCCTTTGAAAATGACAAAAAAAAGATTAATATTTGCACGTTTTTATACATTTTTACGCACAAGTCCAAGTCATATTTTTTTGTTCCACTTTGTGATGTTCACGTGGTGGTACAGGAAGTGCTCCACTGTGTTTTTAAACTCCACACACTTTCACTGGAATCGTTTGGATGATTTTAAAACTCTACTGAACGAAGTGTAAAAGATAAAACTTGAAAATGACCACTTCATGACATCACAAGTTGGAACAGAGCGTTTTGAGCTTTGGAGATGGAGACAAACTAATAATAAAGTGTTACCCAAACATGTGAATGAAACAAAACACAACTCCAGGTCTGTTTTTGAGGATGGAAACCACATTCTAACACAATTTAAAGCTCACAGGAAAGTGACCTTTAAATAACATGAAAAACTAGTTCTTTTTAAACAGTTTGCGTTGCTCCAAAGTTATTCTACACTTTCCTTATGCGTTAAAACCTTCCTAATTACAGTCACGCCGCAATTTTCAGAGGCCAGAGCAGAGAACAGCGAGCATGCTAACACAAACTTCCTGATTCTCAGACAATACAGGGATTTACAATGAGCAGACACACATGGGAAGATTGTGGGAAAAATACAAATTCTGATCTGACTCCAAGAAAACAGAGGTATAAAATAATGTGTGTGACCCTGAAGACCCTGAGGACACTTCCACACTGATCTTTGTGACTGCTGCAGGGAGGGCATCTGGAGTAGTGGAATATCAGTCCGACCTGGCCCCGCCTTAGAGAAAAGTGCTTACTCCAGATGGTCTGACATGGATTTTTTGAGTCAACACCGCTGCTTATTTTCCACATGATTGTATACATATATTTTTTAGCCTAATTGCTCTTTTATTTTTTCATTTTTATTCAGTTTAAAAATCCGAGGCACTGAACAAACCGGGACTGACACGTGGACACAGAGCGGAGCAGCTTAGGAACAAATCTCCGCTGCTTTGTCTGAGGCTCTGTTACTAAAATTAGACTTTAATCTGAGTTTTGTTGTAACACAATCTGAACATAAAGACTTGATTTAGCTGGACTACAACAGAGGAGCTGATCTGTGCTGTTAAACAAGTCTCACACATATTACTTTACACTCAACATTACAGTCAGAGGCAGGTTAGCAACAGTTTTTCAGTGAGACTGATCACAGACTGTTTAAATCCGTTTGTAGTTTTTATTGAGCTTTCAAATTGTCTTCAAGCTTTTTGACAGTGTTTGCTAATGTGTGCATTCTGTCACCATAGTAACTGCTGACCATTCCACCATAGGCGTACATGTAGAACAGCCCCAGTGTAACGTCACTGCAAAGGATCATTGTAAAAACATTTTCAAGTCGACCGGATGGGGCGCCAATATTCACTTGCCCCCTTTAGAACTAATAATACTTTGCAGTCTGATTCTTATAGCTGCACACTTCCCTTTAAGTTTTGTGTGCTTTATAAAAGAGGATGCGTGTTATTTTGTGTCTGTTCTGTTGTACAGTGTGCAGCTCGTGTGTGATTAGTCCGATCAAACCACTCAGTGTGTTTCTCAGAGGAGACCATTATCCTGCTCCCAGGGGCTGAACAGGACATGTGCAGAGGTGTGTTCACGGAGCTGCTGCAGACTGCACCAAAACACACCAAATCTACAGCAGGAGCCGCCGTGGGCCTGGAGACTTTCACACAAACTAAACTCAGTGTAGCTGTGAACCTTCGTAAAGGTGCACAGCTCATCCTTTCACTCTGAGCAGCCAAACTGACAGTATTTTTAACAGAGGAATATTTATCTGGTCACTACTCCCTCCATCGATCCCAGAGCCAGACCCTGACCGTCCAATCAGATTTGTTTATTTCAGTGACTCCTGTGAAATGAATGAGCTCATTGGTCACTGATCATTTAGAACAAAAGCCCATTTCTGTCAGCTCAGAGTTTAGTGCTTTGCTTAATGATTTTGCAGAAAAATGTGCTGCTTCGAGTCCCTGTGAGTCCCGGTGACCAGACTCACATCTCTGTTGGGTGTTGGTGAAGTGTGTGTTCTGGTGTGACGGAGCAGCCGCTGCACTCTATGAAACATATTCTTTTATAGTTAATCAACATGTTATTGAACATTGCCCAATACTTAATACAAGAACTTTCCCTCCATTATGACTGATGCCTATATCCTGACCATATCCTGTATATAAACGGACACAGCCCACCCGCTAGCTGCTGCGTTCTAACTGGGAGGTGACTGTGGGGGTGCTTCTGGCTACAGCAAAAACATGGCTCCTCTCTCTGTACCTGCTGCTGTCAGGCTCAGCATTTTGATCTTAAAATGTTCGTGTTAATCTGCTCTACATGATCCTGATGTTTTTAGTTCGCTATTTTGTTCATAAATTAATTCTTACTCATATGGAATTCTGCTCCAAGTTTGCTCCTATAACGGCTAGCCTCTGTGAGCCTCATTTGACTGGAGCTGAACACTGCGGGTGACGTCACACTTCTTTATACATTCTGGTTCTGACCTCCCTTTTTGACCCAGGATGTGTTGGGGACGACCGCCCTGAGCTGAAGCTGAAGCCAAAGTGAAGCACCATTCAAATCTGGACTTCAGTGTGGTCAGTGTCACGGCTCTTGAAAAGCAGAAGACACAGTAATGCAGCTGGAGATTTGGTTTGTTTGAGGGTGTAACGTTACATAAAGAAGAGCATCATTAGCCCTTCACCTGTAGACTCCATTCAAACCTGATCTGCCCTCTTCCCACTCGCGGTCCCTAAAATGGCCGTTGTGAGCCTCATTTGCGTGAGTTCATGTGAGCCTTGGCGTGCTTTCGTGAGAGCCACTCGTCTCCTTGTCTCAGAAACTTGACTTGGAAACAAGGTGCATTCAAATGGGCTGATTTGTCTAACTTTGTTTGTTTAGTCCAAGGACTGAGTTTATGAAGGAAGTCTATGCAAAAAGGAGAAAGAACCAGCGTCACTGCTGTCACTTATATAACTCATATAACCGAGGCTCTGTATTCAGGTTTAAAAGCACAGCATAGAATCCCAGATGTGAACACTGGCATTGTGTCTTTGAGCATGACACCTCACCTCTGCCCTTGTCCATGTGTGTGAGTGTTCAGAGGAGTTCAGAGGGGTGAATGAATGAGGAGAGTGGAGTCCTGAGAGGCTTTAAACACAAATGGAGACATTAAACTGGACTGAGGTCAGAGGCCCAGAGGTTCACCTCAGTGAGTGTGAGGATGACACGAGATTTGAAACGTTTTTAAGAAACATACTAACAAAAGTGAAGAACGACTGAGAGGCGACAGAGTGTCCCTGTCAGGCCCTGTCAGGTGAAGGCAGGGACACAGAAACAAGTGACAGGAGCCGTGACCCTTCACATGTGCACCTGTGGGTGCTGCACACATGCGTTCACACTCGAGTGTTCAATAATCGCAGCCCAATTCATAGATGTTGGTGTGCGGTGGTAAGAGGCTGTGGCTCCACACACCAGCGTCTCCACAGCAGACACATGCAGCCCAACATTTGTTAAACAAATGTGTTTATGATACACACATAATACACACACACACACACACACACACACACACACACACACAGCTGTACTGTACTGTGGCCTGTGGTCACACCCACAAACTCATTCACCTGGACTAAAGGCTCCAATATATTCACATTCAAGTTTGAGTTTGGCACATTTGAACTTCTGATGATCATCATTATGTCGTCTGCAAACACAAAACCTCCTTGAGTCTAACACTTCACACTTGAGTGTGTCACATGTTACTGCTCCAGGGTTTAACATGAGGACTGAATCCTCACTACTGTTTTACACATAACAGAACCAAAAGTGAAGGCGTATAATCCCACAGCTGTGCTCAGTCAGAGAAGCAGCCGCTGCCTCTCCACAGATCAGACCTGACGGCAGCAGGAACAGTGGGTCATGGTGCACTGTGTGTGTGTGTCCACATACACACACACACACAGTGGTTCATGGTGCACTGTGTGTGTGTCCACATACACACACACAGTGGTTCATGGTGCACTGTGTGTGTGTCCACATACACACACACAGTGGTTCATGGTGCACTGTGTGTGTCCACATACACACAGAGTGTGAGGAGTCTGCTGTGTGCGTCTGGAGGAGGTGTGGGGTGTGCTGGTGTCAGTATGAACACAGTACTCTTATCTGGAGTCATCTGTAAACAACAGGGAAGTAACGCCCCCTGCTGGTGTGACTGGTGTGTGCAGGTACTGGAGAGAGCGGGAAGAGCACCTTCATCAAACAGATGCGAATCATCCACGGAGGAGGATACACGGACGAGGACAAACGCAGCTACGCCAAACTGGTGTTCCAGAACATCTACACATCTATGCAGGCCATGATCAGGGCCATGGAGGCGCTGGGCATCAACTTCGCCGACTCTGGGAACAAGGTACTGACCCGACTAAGAACCACACCCACACAACCAGGTAGTGCCCAAACAATGAGGTGTTCATCATTAACACACACAGTATTTAGATCGTCCTGTGGCCTTTTATTGCTTTGAAAATGCTTGATTTGGCAAAACACAACAACAAAAACATAACATGTTTCAGTTTTGTTTTTGATGGCCTCGCCTCCCATTGTTGTCAGCGCTAAGTCACTCCCCCTTCAGAGCACAGTCACAATCCAGTCAGTATGCATCGTACTAACTGTCCTGGACCACAGCCCGCCCTAGTCCTCTTAGGTGGTTTATTTTAGCATCTCCCTGAAAACCTTGAGAAAAGCCTTTCTATGTTCAGCCTGAGAAGTGAAGGTGGACCGTGGATTACTGAGCTGAATTTGAATGTTTGTGTCTCTCCCTCGTTCTTGTGATGCTCTTGTGACACCTTCTCCCTGTCGTCCCTCAGGATAAGGCGGGCTCTGTGCTGGAGGTGGAGGTGGACAAAGTGGAGGACTTGGACCCAGATCATGCAGTGTCCATAAAGAGTCTGTGGGAGGACGCAGGGATCCAGGAGTGTTACGAGCGCCGCCGGGAGTACCAGCTCTCAGACTCCACTAAATAGTGAGGACCACCCCCATACATGGAAAGACAGGGCCCCCACTACTTACACCAATAGAATGTGGCCCCCAGTACTTCCATGAACGGGGCTTAAAGATCTGAAATATATTTACCTGGTGGGGTTCCTTTAGCTGATAGTTTCTCTTCCTGGGATCCTACACAAAAATAGTAATGATTGAAGCAACACATTTGAAATACCATGTCACATATGTGATGTGGGCTTCAAGTTTTCTGTAACTTTGATGAATTTCCATCTGTTGGAAAAATTAGGGAAACATTTTTGTCAATGCATAATGTTCATACATCTCTGGAAAAAAATAAGAGATCACTGCAAAATGATCAATTTCTCTGATTTTACTACTTACATTTTTTGTTTCATTCTATAAACTCCCGACAACATCCATCCATCCATTTTCTCCCACTTCATCCAGCTGGGTCGCGGGGGCAGCACTGCCCATTACTCTGTGCACCAGACCCAGACCCTATGAACCCCTCTGCAGGTGGTGACCACAGGAGGGAGGGACTGACAACATTTCTCCCAACTTTGCATTTTTATGCAAAAAATTACAAATGGTCAAAATAACAACAAAGATGCAATGTTTTCAGACCTCAAATAATGTGAAGAATCAAATCAAATCAAATCAAACTTTATTTATAAAGCGCTTTTTATACAAAAATGACACACAAAGTGCTTTACAGTGAATTAAAAGCAATACACATTTCCATTCACCCATCCCCACAGTCTCACACTCACTCACACACACACACACACACACCACCGGGAACCACCACAGGGTCCAGGGGAGAGATGAGGCCCAAGCACCAGAAGAAGATCAGATTCATTTTACACAATCACTCATGAAGAGTGAAGAAAATCAATATTTGGTGGAATAAGTCACATCACAGCTTTATGAACACAGCAGTGGGTTTTATCTTTTTCCTCCTTAAATCAGGTTTGGTTCAGGTGAATCACTCATCAGTGCCTCATGAAGCAGAATGAGCAGAGCTTGTGTTGGGTTCAACAGACACTGGAATGGAACGACTGTCACACATGTAGAGATGCTGAGTTCAAAACAAAAACATGCAGTGGTCTCATATTTTTTCCCAGAGCTGTATGTGTGATTTCTGCCCCGGCCTGACAGGTCTTCTGCCTCTGAAGTCTGAAGCTGCATTAGAGTTTTGATTCTTAGGGATCCTCAGGGATCCACTATGGTCCAGAGAGCGGCCCAACTGCAAACTTTGCCACATTTGCTTTTCAGTTCTGTCTGAAGCTCTCAAGTTATAAATCTTCAGACAGAACAGTGCCTCTAGTTCAGGGGTCTCCAAACTTCTTCCTTGAGTGAGTTACCTGTACAAAATGAAAATGCCAGCTGCAGGAAATACAGTTTACATAAAACCAGAGGCAAGACTCAGATGGAGCACACTTAGATAAAACATAACCAGCATTTATGTATGAGTGCACAGTCAGGCTTCAACATGGTGTCTTTACAATAATAACAGGCATTTAATTCATCAAATTTGAGTTATTCAGGACAATACGTGTAATTTAGAAATTCCTTGGCGATTAAAGTTGATGACATCTGTAAAGTATCAATTCTACTGCTAAAATGTCACTTCTTTGGCGTTATAATAAAAATGGCAGCTCATTTAGCGGCATTTATTAGTTGAACAGTTCATTTTAAACCGTCTGTGTGCAGTTACCTGAGCGAGCTGGACCGCATCTCACAGCCTGGATATCTGCCCGATCTCCAGGACATCCTCAGGGTCCGAGTGCCCACCACCGGTATCATCGAGTACCCCTTCGACATGGAGAACGTCATCTTCAGGTGAGGGCGGGGCGAAAGCACCTCCTCTACAGTGTCGTGTGTGTTTATGTGTGTGTTTATGTGTGTGTGTTTATGTGTGTGTGTTTATGTGTGTGTTTATGTGTGTGTTTATGTGTGTGATGTAACGATGACAGGATGGTGGACGTGGGGGGTCAGAGGTCAGAGAGGAGGAAGTGGATCCACTGCTTTGAGAACGTGACCTCCATCATCTTCCTGGTGGCTCTGAGCGAGTACGACCAGGTTTTGGCCGAGTGCGACAATGAGGTGAGCTCCTGAAGTGTGAAGTGCGGCCCTAAAGCCGAGCGAGGCCCTCACACATGTGTCCCCGCAGAACCGGATGGAGGAGAGCAAAGCCCTGTTCAAAACCATCATCAACTACCCCTGGTTCCAGCGCTCGTCTGTGATTCTCTTCCTCAACAAGACAGACATCCTGAAGGAGAAGATCATGTACTCCCACATCGCCACCTACTTCCCCGAGTTCACAGGTGAGACACGCACAGGAGACACGCACAGGAGACACACACGACGACACACAGGACACTACACAACACGCTACATGCTACATGCTACACACTACATATTACACAACACACTACCTGCTACACACTACATATTACACAATACACTACACGCTACACACTACACAACTGACTACAGACTACACTTCTGACTTCAGACTACACACTACAGTCTACAGCAGGGGTGTCAAACTTATTTGGTCCGGGGGCCGTATCCAAACTACTTCGATCTCAAAGGGGCCGAATCAGAAAACTTGTGGCATATATTCCTCAAAAATAGCAATAAGTCCAAATATTTGTACAAATCTATTTAACAGATTTTTGATTAATCAGTTAATTAAATTATAACTTTTTATGACTTTTCAAGCAATTTGCTCCAGATTTTCCATAAAGATTCATGGTGTTCATTGTGTTAGACTAATAAAAAGTGCATTTTGTCTTGTAGGAACATGATTATGTTACTGTGCCATGAGAGACAGTTAAAGGATTCAAGACAACGACAATGATAAAATGATAAAATGCGGTTTATGGCTAAAGGTGAAGCTATAGGTGAATATAGACAGCTGAACACAGTCACACCAAAGGCTGTTCACTTACAGGAACACTGACAGTGAGTTCCACGCTGCCCCCCCACAGTTGGCGGTGCCGATGCTTCAGTGACGTGTCTGGAGTATTTTGACCCGGAGCTGCGTTGTGTTCTCAATTATTGTTTCCGCCGCTCTTTATTTAGTCTACGTTATTTAACCAAATAATGGTGGGTGACAAATTAAACTTTTGAGGAGAAATGTGATACGGAGAAGTTACGTACTGCACAAATTTTAAGACCGAGATATAAAAATTCAAGACTTTTTTTAAGGCTTTTTAAGGTATTTCCATTGGAATCGGCTCCTCTAACTGTTCTGGCCTGTTCTGGAGCTGAGTGTTACGGGTGACGTCACGCTCGCAGCCTGATAACAGAACGGCCAGACTCTAATCACGTGTTTATCTCGTGTTGTGTCCAGGTCCACAGCAGGACGTCGAATCCGCCCAAGAATTCATCCTGAAAATGTACCAAGAACAAAACCCCGACAAAGAGAAGACGCTGTACCACCACTTCACCTGTGCCACCGACACCGAGAACATCCGCTTTGTGTTTGTGGCCGTCAAAGACACCATCCTGCGCCACAACCTCAAGGAGTTCAACCTGGTCTGAGGGGCAAGGGTCAGGGCTCGGACCCAAACCCAGCAGAACAGAAGAACCACTCATAGCAATATTTCTATTTAAGGCGAGACACTACAGGCAAAACTTTTACAACTTTTACTTTCTTAGCGGCAGTTCTCCCTCTGAACATGTGCTAAAGAGGAAATGTTTGTATCTAAAATGGCAAACAAAGTGAACTAAGAAATTGAAACCTGTTTCTATCAATTTTTTAGATGAATATGTTTCAAATATTTGTGATTTTGGCAGTTTTTACACCATAAAATGCCTTATATTTATGATCTTTTTTTTAGGATGTGTCCTTTTTGACCTGCTGTGTCTCATCTTTACACCGACTGACTTGATTTTACTTTAACGCTGTTTTAAAATATGAAATCTTCTGTAGAGCACTGAATATCTGAGCCTCAGGTTAGAATCAGGATTCTTATTGAGAAAATCTGCACTTAGACCATAGACCTCAGAGAAGCTGGGGCCTCGTCAGACAGACGGCTGCTGGAGGGAAGTACAAGAACAGTAACTTTTGGGGGTCCGTCACCTTCTTGTTCCCACAGAGATGCCGTTGTTCTGCCTGGAATGTTCCACAATATGACATTAAACAGCTCTACCTTGTATTTATCAAATTACAGATGCTTTTATGGCTCAATAATACCTAGAAAAACAGGCGTTCTGACTGTGAGCCTCTCCACAGATTTCACTTTTTCTCCTGGTTCGGTCTCCATGAAGAAAAAACACTGCGAAACATTTCAGACAAAGTAATAACGCCAGAAAAGTTATGTGATGCACCTTAAACTAATCAATATATAAAATTGTATGCATTTTCGTTGCTCTAAAATTACTATTTGTGAGTTTAATGCCATACGGTGGAACTTACCAGAACAATTGAACAACAACGTCATGGAGATGAGCAAACGACCCAGCAACACTAAAGAGCCTTAACTGAGCTTTAAAATATTTCGCCTGCATTCAGTTTTACAGTTTAGTCCCAAGTTTGTACATATGTTGTGCAGGTAAACTTGACTTTAATGGAGGGCCCCAAAAACTGAACTCAGGACCTCATTTCGCCCGCAGGCCATAGTTTGGATCCTCTTTTAAAAGGACATAAATGGAAATGAATATAAATATACTAAATATACTTACGGGTGTCAGCTATATGCAATCTTTTATGATTTTTTTTTTTACATATGAAAGATATATTTAGTTTTGAATTGTTAATCACTATGGCAACAGTGCTAATTTCTCATCACGCTGAAACCCATAGAGGCAAGAACAGGGAGTTATTGTTCACAAATAGCTGCTTTAACAATAGTGTCAGGCATTTTCCTCAACTAGAAGTAAACTCAGGTACAAGTACAAGTGTGTGATTGTTTTCAATAATTAAGCTTGAGACGTTTGTAGGTTTGATTTGCGTTACTTTTGTACCGTTTTTAGACCGTGTACGCACCTTCTGTTTGTGTAGTTGTAAATAATGCTAAAAATTCTAATTATTTATACAGAGTTTCCAAAAACATATAGAACTTTTGACCGATTTATGTGTGAGAAATAAACTACATGCCACAAAGATTGATCCTTTTTATTTAAATGTTTATTTTTTGTTGGAAATAAACACTTTGCAATTGTGACCCGGCAGTGAGCGACGGTTGGCGGAGAAGAGGACGGCGATACAGGTTACATCATTGCATTAAAATGTTGCTTTGAACGTGCGTAAATTTAAAATGATAACAAAGCTGCCCAGAATACATGTTAAAGCCACAGTATGTAACTTTTTAAACACAAAATAGATAGAAAATTGCATGGTTTTTTGTTTTTCTTCGTGTTTATTGCACTGAAAAATGTACAAAAGCGTGCATCCTTATTGTGAGCGGGATTGCATCTCCACAAACCTGACTCCTGCTTGTCGTTTCCATGGAAATGTCACTCCTTTGGCTATAATCTTCCAGAGTACGGCATAAAATTAATCTATATCCATGGAGAAAGTTGCGTATGTAAGCATGATTTCAACTTTCTGTTTCCAGCCCTGAAAGTTACGTACTGTAAACCGTACTTTAAAATGGAAAAGAAAAAAAGAAATTGTAATTTATCTGCTCGTCTCCATGGAGATGTTACTGCTTTGCCTGTAATGTTCCACAGTGAGGCATTAAACTTAAACATATATAAAGCAGCAAATCAAGTTGAGTAAATTAAACGTTTAATGGCTTATCGCGGAACATTCCAGGCAAAGCAATAAAATCTCCATCTACCTCAACTAAGACACTGACAATCTTGTTTTTAATCCAAAAATAAGATCTGATTGTTGTTTTTTTAATGGGTTAAAACGTGAGGAGTTTTTTGCCGGTATCGCCGTCCTCTACGCTGAGTTATGAACCAAAGAAACACGCAGAGAATTATTAACAGCCATTTATCCATTTTTAAATACACATTTTTCAGTTCTTTTTTTAAATACATTTTTGCATTGTGCAGGACTTGGCATTGCATAATTGTGGTATAAAAACATAAAAATCCTCCCTTTATACAGACTACTGCTCATAGATTATATATATGTACACAGAGAAATAATGTAAAGAGCCCATATCACGCTGTTTTCTGATCTATGTTCTAATGTTTACTCATCAAAAACATGTCTAGAGTTGTGTTTTGTTTCATTCACACACACAAACCCCCAAACTCCAACTAAAAACACCCTCTTCCACCTTGTAATGTCATGTGGTAATACAGGAAGTGCTTCATTTTGGTTTCAATTTCAGCACTGGAATTGCCTCAACGGCAACATGAACAGAGCATTTTGAGCTTTGGGAATGTACATAGACTAAAAATAAAGTGTTACTCATGTGTGAATGAAACAAAACACAACCCCAGGTCTGTTTTTGAGGAGGAAGCACAGTTCGAACATGGATAAATGTGCGTAATATTGGATTTTTAATGACACAGACTGTTTAAAAACATGCAACCAAGCCCATTTGAAATCCAGGCAAATGTAAAACTATGTAATAAGTCGTATGTAGTAACTTTTTTAGTATTTTCAAAATGAATGCAACATGATGGCACACAGGAGAGACAGTAATTATGGTGAGTTTGGTCGTTAAGCTGTTTCCTGTAAATTAAAGGCCCTGTACCTGATTTTTTTTCTAATGAATTTGAACAAAACGTGTCCCAAATGGTGTATAGATATTGGATCTCAAGAGCTGTTTGTATAGTATAGGTCAGCCACATGCCTCCTAAAGCATTTTATTCTCATTATCAGGAGGTGCATATTAGCATGCTAGTTGTTGTTAGCATTACCGTGACAGCAAAACTTCACTCTGGTCTGAAGTTGTGAAAAGCACTCCTAAACACATTGTGGTTATTAGAATGCTCTGAGCGCATAAGGGAAGTGATGAAGAACTTTGGACTCTTTCGGTTTTTCAGTAAAAATAAGGTACAGTGCCTTTAAACGTGATGGAGAGTAAATAAAATTCTCTTTTCATTTCATAAAATAGTGTTCGTAGCAGCATCAGCAGAGTGTAAACTAGGACATACCTAAAACATGGGGCGTACACACATAAAGGTTTGTAATGTAAATATCTATTGTCATAAAGCACTTAGTAATCGGGCATGCACACGTGTTCCCTCCACGGTCCTCCGGGTGGCGCTACAGGAGACAAAGGCACTGAGAAGTGGGAGTCGGCCACTGGGGGTCAGTATTTCGGTAAACTTTCTCTGGCGTCCTCCAGTTTGGTAAGAACCCACTGAAAAAGAGAGATCATTTGGAAGAATAAGCAGGATTATACACCAAAAACATGTTAAAGGGATGTTTTTTTTTTTACATGAATCTGTGTGTCGTCCCCGTCATCAGTGGGGAAAAAAGCACTGACTTACCCCCGACAGCCCCGTGGCTGTGGAGCATAAACACTGACTTACCCCCGACAGCCCCGTGAGACAAGTTCTGCCCGGTTTTGGTGCTGATGAAAGTAGTTCCGGCAAGTTGGCTGGGGTCATGAAAATAAATTGTTTTTCTTCTCAAAACAATATGTGTTCAAAAGAGTGATGCATTTGCATCACAAAAATGTTGTCGACCAAAAAATCAGACCTCATAATCACTTGGCACTATTTTCTCTCCGTTCGTATCAGGGGTAAGTCAGTGTTTATGCACCACACTGATGACGGGTCGACATACACATTCATGTCAAAACTATCCCTTTAAGAAACTATTGTAGCCACAGCTGCCCTGGGGCAAACCAACAAGTACGGGTGCTAATCTGCGCCATCGGCCCCTCCCACTACCACCACCAAGATCCACTCCCACATTCACACTTAAGTACTTGCCCAAGGACACAACAGCAGCCAAATTTAAATTTTTGACAAACACTAATTCTTTTTTTTTTAAACAATTATATAGAATTATAACAATTATATTTTTTAGTTGTTTAATATTTTTGTTTAATAATGCAGCTGTCTTTTTAAAATGTATACTGGAATGTCTAGAACAATATCTAGAAGATGAACTCCAAACACAGAGAGAGCGTAAAAAAGGTGACAACGGTGGTGTGGTGTTGGAGATCTCGCCTCGCAGTAAGAGAAGGTCCTGGGTGTGGCCTGTGTGGAGTTTCCATGTTCTCCCCGTGTCTGTGTAGGTTTCCTCTCATCACTCTGGTTTCCCCTTCCAATAAAATCAAGGGAAAACAAGGACTCCCTTCTGAATGAGACTCTCTATCTCCCTGGGACTTTCCTGGTTAAAAAAAAGCCACTAAAATGCAAACTCCGCGGCTCCCACGCCCTCCGGGAATTGAACCCGTTACCTCCCTTTTGCGAGGCGAGTATATTGCAACAGTTTGGAACCAGACTGACCTTGGCGATCTCGGGAGTCTTGAAGTTGATGATCTTCCCAAACTCCTTGGCGTGAAACACAGACTTGACTCTCTCCTGAAGGAAACAGAAACGACAAAAAAAGAGTGAGGACTTTAAATGTTATAATGTTGTTTCCTCCTGACAAAAATTCCTGGAGTTGTTCACCTCTGTTCCACTTTGTGATGTCATGTGGTAACAAAGGAAGTGCTCCACTGTGTTTTTAAACTCCACACACCTTTCACTAGAATCATTTGGATAGTTTCAACCCTGGAATTTCAAATCTCTACTGAACTTAAAGGTTGTATAAAGGTTTTTCTTTTCCAAGGAAAGAAAAATAACCAGCAGCTGTTTGTCCTTCTTCAAATGTTCAAATCCTCCCTCAGTAGAAACGCCTCCTCCTTACACTAGAAATCATGCTTGTTTACAGTCGATGCGTGTTCAGAATCTCTGTTGAAGTTTCCTGTTCAGAAGTAATTTAGCTCCAGCGCGTCAGTCTTTAGACCCTTTGTCTGCTTCAGTGATGCCATCGCTGGAATGAATCTCCAAAAATCATCAAGTTTCCTCTTCTCCTTTCACCGACCTCATAAACGGACTTTGTTTTCTGGCGAACTGGTGGTGGATTGTTGTCTGTCATCGCAACAAACTTTATGCAAACTGGGAGGAAGCTACAGTTCAAAAAGCCGCTAACAACCGCTGCATTGGTTTAGTAAACGCCGTCTTGAGTATGTGGAATGGATATATGGATTTTGACTGACAACGAGGTAGTCTTGTCATCTACTGTCTGATGTTTATTTGGCTCCACCACGTCCACGGTTGATGGATTTTCTTTTTTGGTTGCCATAATTACAAGTTTGCTACATCTCTGTAATGCTATTTTGAACTTTCTTTGACAATTAAAAGAAAAAAGTCCTCCATACAACCTATAAATTAAAATGTAGCTTTTAACTTGAAAAGTACCTCTTCCTGACATCAGAAGGTGGAACAGAGCATTTGGAGCTTTTGATAATAAAGCTTTAGTCTGATAAAAGTGCATGGTGCAACTTTGAGAACTATTTGTCCTGGTGTCTCCATGGGGTCTTATTCGGTCTCTAAGCTACTAACCCTGTACTCTAAACCGTTACAAACTTGCCCATGTCCGTGTGTCAGATGCCCTCCCTGTGTCTCCTTGGGGTTTTATTGTGTGTAGTTTAGACTCTATAAACATGTTCTGAAATGCCCGGGGTTCTTGTGAGTTCATCAGTTCAGATTTCAGTCTGTGTCAGGTGTTTAAATGTTGGACCTTGGCTTCGATGCGCAGTCTGCGGTCCTCCACGATCATAGGCTCTTTGGTGAACTCCTCAAACAGATACTGCCACTCGCACGTCAGCTGTCCGAACGTGCCCTTTGTCACGAAAAAGATACCCCTGAAGAGACAAAAACACGATATTTATTTACAAGTGGTGTTTAACATAAAGTATGAGCGCTGCTTTGCATAGGCAGGGCTGGGTGGCACTGTGGAGTTTTTGCCAGGTCATTAAAAAAATACCTGGTTTATAATACGTTATCCCAAACCATAAAACAGAAGGTTAACAAAAAACTGCATTAAATACAAGTAATCACAGCTACAAAAATACAGAACAGATATAGTTTTCAGTTAAATCAGTAACATTTACCACCAAAAATAGGAGTTTCCTTTTATAGACTTTATAAACTAGGGGAAGTTCTTGTTCACAAATAATAAATAAGACTGAAAGCTCAGCCCAGATTGAACACCAAAGGAGGTAGAATTAACAGTACTATACTATATATGTTTGACATTTATATGAAGCATTTCTAGTGTTTTTTATGTACACATTGGCTATGATCTTAAAAAATGTCATGTGGTGTGACCGACAATAACCTTAAAATAGTTTTATTTTCTAAAACATGGTTAAGAGGTTAATCTAAGTTCTGAGTCATATGAAGATGAGATTGAGATTTTATTTATATTTTTGAGATTTGATTTATATTTTAATATTTGTTTGAATATTATGGGGGAAATATCGATTCAAGAAAGATGAAATTTCATGTGGGACTAAAAATACTACAGAAAATATGTTAAAAAAATAAAAAAATAAATGTGATTAGATTTAGTCATTTTAAAGAAGTTAAAAATCATGAGTTAAGGATGGACGGTCGCACCACATGAACATTTCAACACTTTCAACAAAAAAACATGCAGAATAAGTGAGGATTTGTAAAAAAATGATTTGGTTTCATGGAGGTCAGAGGTTCTACAGATGTGGGGGAATTATTATCAAATTTGAACCGTTTTAACTGCAGAAATTGCAGTTGAACACGCGTCATATCATTGACCCATATTGCTCTGGAAAAGCAGGACTCACCTCTTTGTGATCATGAGGAAGTCGGACTCGTTGACCTTGGCGTGGGCGAAATACCTGTACTTGGCAAAGCGGCCGTTCTCAATTTTCTGAAAGAGAAAGTGTAGGAATGTTTATAATAGTTGTGGCTTTTCTCAGGCCTCAAAGTGTCTTCAGGGTTGAGCTTTTTCCAGCCACAGCTCACACCTCTTACTACAGAACTGTTTTTGTAGAGGCTTTTTCATAATTCTTATAATGCGTCTGATTCACACAGCACTTTGGACACTTAAAGGTGCACTGTGTAACTTTGCAGGCGGATGGTCAGCAAGCTGCTCATCTCCACGGAAATGTTATTATTTTGCCAACGATTTTCTACAGTATAGCATTAAATTTATCTCCACTGAAGCGAACATGTCAAGTTACAGGTCAGAACTGGGGAGAAACAGTTGGAAAGCCTGTTTTTGAGCAATAAAAACAACTAGAATTGAACAAATGAACATAAATAAAGATGCCGTACTATGAAACATTCCAGGCAATGCAGTAACATCTGTATAAGAGAAAAAGATGATGAAATGACCACCAGAAAAATGACACCTTTGGCACCTTCAACATCGCACGATTATTGGTCAGAGTCCCCTAAACCTCTTTACAGCGAACCCAGGACCCCTCTGCAAAATCATAATATCTGGACAGATTTCAATCCAAAACATTGAAATTCTGTTTGCTGTGTTTTTTTGCTGTTTGCTGTAAATTCATAAAAATAATCAAACTCAATATTTTAAAATTATACCTTCCAAGTCATTTCGCGAACCCCACTGCACAAGACTAGAGCATACAGGGGGCCGGGATTGAACCGCAAACCTCTGCGTTACATGGGAAAAGCGCTACCATCTGTGCCTCTGTTGAGGCCACTATACTGCTTCTACCACTACTACTACTACTTCGACTACTACACCTCCAAAATCAAAACTTAACGGGAATGATGTGGGATGAATATGAAACAGGGAGAAAGCTTCAGAAAAAGTGACATTTATTTATGAAAACTCAATGACAAAAGAATGAAATTAAAACACAAAATACAGAAAAGTGAACGTGAAAGAGAGTGGACGGTTGAACTAGCTGCTCTCCTCCTCTTCCTCTGCGTCTCTACAGCGCCTCCTGTAGGCCAGTCTGCTCTGTGGACCCAAACACAAAGAGTCACCTCTCTCCTTCACAGATACGTGTCAGCTACAGCTACAACGCACGTCACAAAATGTGACTCTTATCAGCTTTTGTCATGTCAGAATGCTGTTATCTCGTCAAAAACATAAAACGTACCTGACGTTACATTTTGTTTCATTCACACGTGTTTGAGTCTCTAAAGCTCCAAATGCTGCGTTGTGATGTCATGAAGTGGTAGTTTTCAAGTGAACAGCTGCTTTTACCTTTAGTTCAGTAGAAAGGGGCAATTCCAGGTCTGAAATCATTGGAGCACTTCCTGTAGTACCACATGGCAACTCCTAAGCCTTAATATGCAGGGTTTGTGTGTTAAACGTGTGAATGAAACAAAACCCGACTCCAAGTCTGTTTGCGGTGAAGAAACAACATTACATTTCACTCTACAAATCCATAAACGACTACACAAAAGTACAACTACACCCGTAACTAACACACACAGCTACACAACATCACTACAACCAATACATGTGGTCCCACCTGGATCTCAAACGCACAAAACTGCAGCCACTCGCTCCAGACAAACTGCTCCAGAGGCCAGGGACAAAAGCACAGTTCAACCACATGAGAGGAGGGTCACTCAGGCACAGGCATGAGTAGAGCTACTGATACTTATGGACTACACGGTGTAATGGTAGAAGTAGTAGTAGTAGTAGTAGTAGTAGTAGTAATAGTAGTAGTAGTAGTTGTAATAGTAGCAGTCATGCACAAGTAGTAGTGCTAGTTATAGTTCTTGGAGTACATGTTGTAATAGGAGCAGCAACAGCAGCAGCAGCAGCAGCAGCAGCAGCAGCAGCAACAGCAGCAACAGCAGCAGCAGCAACAGCAGTAGTAGTAGTAGCAGTAGCAGTAGTAGCAGTAGTAGTAGTAGCAGTAGCAGTAGTAGCAGTAGTAGTAGTAGTAATAGTAGTAGTAGTAGTAGTAGTAGTAGTAGTAGTAGTACCAGTTATAGTTCTTGGAGTACAAGTTGTAATAATAGTAGTAGTAGTAGTAGCAGTAGTAGTAGTAGTGCTAGTTAAAGTTCTTGGAGTACACCTTGTAATAGCAGCAGCAGCGTTGTGGTCGTCGTCGTTGTTGTTGTTGTAACAGTAGCAGTCATGCACTCGTAGTAGTAGTGCTAATTAAAGTTCTTGGAGTACACATTGTACTAGGAGTAGTAGTTGCAATAGTAGCAGTCATGCACAAGTAGTAGTAGTAGTAGTAGTAGTAGTAGTAGTAGTAGTAGTAGTGCTAGTTATAGTTCTTGGAGTACAAGTTGTAATAATAGTAGTAGTAACTGTAATAGTAGCAGTTATAGCAATAGTAGTAGTAGTCCTAGTAGTAGTTTGTTGTTTTTTGGTAGTAGAAGTTTTGTGAGTAGTCAAAGTATAGTACTAAACGGAATAGTAGCCCTAGTAGTAGTTGTAGTAATTTTAGTAGTAGTTAGACGTGTTGCACTAAACGTAGTAGTAGTAGTAGTAGTAGTAGTATTAGCAGTAGTAGTTTTGGTAGTAGTCTAAAGTAGTAGACTAAATGGTGTAGTAGTAATAGTGTAGTAGTTGCAGTAGTTCTTCATATTGTAGCATTAGTAGTGGTTGCTGTATTAGTAGTTGTAGTAGTTTTGGTAGTAGTTAAAAGATGTAGTACTAAACGGAGTAGTAGTAAAAGTAGCAGTTGCAGTTGGTCTTGATGCAGTAGTAGTCGTAGCAGTACTAGTTTTAGTAGTATCTGAGGTGTTGTACTAAACGGAGTAGTAGTAATAGTAGTAGTTGCAGTAGTTCTTCATACTGTAGTATTAGTATTGTTAGTAGTTGCTGTGTTAGTAGTTGCAGAAGTTTTGTTAATCAATGATGTAGTACAAAATGGAATAGTAGTAATAGTAGTAGCTGCAGTTGTTATTCATGTTGTAGTAATAGTAGTAGTAGTATTAGTAGTTTTGGTAATAGTAGTCAGAGGTGTTGTAGTAGTAGTAATAGTAGTAGTTGTAGCTAAGTAGCATCAGTAGGACAAAATAAACACAGAGTAAATAGAATACAGAATCCTTAAGGAGAAGAGATTATATTTTAAAAACTTTTCTGATAATTGTCATCAAGCAAAAAAAAAAATAGGGAAATATTTCACCCACTTTCACAGCTACCGTATTTTTCGGACTATAAGGCGCATCTAAAATCATTACATTTTCTCAAAAATCAACAGTGGCCTTATAATCCAGTGGCCTTATGAAGTATACTACTGCATCAGTATCTTCATACTTCATACTATTGCATCAAAAAATAAGCAACACTTTTGAATTTTCAAGGCCAAATCTTATTTATTTTGCTTTTCTGTTAAGAAGGATGGAAGAAATAGTTTTCTAACCCTAAAATAGTATTTGGACTTTACAAAAGTATAATGTATGATGATGTAGCTAAGTAGCATCAGTAGGACAAAATAAACACAGAGTAAATAGAATACAGAATCCTTAAGGAGAAGAGATTATATTTTAAAAACTTTTCTGATAATTGTCATCAAGCAAAAAAAAAAATAGGGAAATATTTCACCCACTTTCACAGCTACCGTATTTTTCGGACTATAAGGCGCATCTAAAATCATTACATTTTCTCAAAAATCAACAGTGGCCTTATAATCCAGTGGCCTTATGAAGTATACTACTGCATCAGTATCTTCATACTTCATACTATTGCATCAAAAAATAAGCAACACTTTTGAATTTTCAAGGCCAAATCTTATTTATTTTGCTTTTCTGTTAAGAAGGATGGAAGAAATAGTTTTCTAACCCTAAAATAGTATTTGGACTTTACAAAAGTATAATGTATGATGAAATGTGTAATATATCTGTAGATGTAGTGAAAAACTGTTGTGGGCTCAACATTTCTGTGAGGATTTGTCCAGTAAAACCTCAAAATGTGGATTTTGCCTTAAAAAAATGCTTAGTTTCGGTCATACACTCTTGTCAAATAAACAAAAAATGTAAAACACAATTGTAAGTGTGTTTAAACTGGACTCTGAATCATTCACATGGAGCTGAGAGGTTTGACTTTTAATAATTTTTCATAATTTGTGATATCCTGAAATGAATCCTAGTTTTCCCATGAACGTCGCATCATGTTCCACTTCACTTTTACCTCAAGCTGCCTCCATTCCAGAATTTAGAATGTTTTTGTTTACAATTTTTCAGCGAGTTTATATGAATAAGTAGAGGGTTTTTACCTGGAGCATCTGACTGCCCAGCCCCTCCCTCTCCTTATACGGGCGTATGACCCCGTCCTCATGGATGAAGCGAGGTGGACGCAGGGACTCGATGTCCTGAGACGTCTCTGCAGCCCTGAACAAAACAGGGAAAAGGAAAAGATAAGAAAGGTTAGTGCAGATCGACAGCTCTGCAGGGACGTGTGCTGGGCTCGGTCCTTCAAAGTGAGGAAGTTTAAGAACAGAGTTAGTACTGAGGTTAGGAAGAGGATTATGGTTAAGATTCGGTGATGATGTGGTGATCTTTCAGGCATCGTTTCTGACCTCTTGATCCCCTGGAAGGTGCTGGAGGCCATGTCGATGATGCCTCCGGTGGGACGGGCCACAGCTCCCACCAGCCCTTTCCCCACGCCCTTAAAGAAGCCGGCCGCCCCCTCCTTCTGAGCACCTGGAGAAGGACAAGAGACACATTTAAAATAAAACACACAATAAACAGTGATGATTCTACAGTACGTTCAGCAGTGAGTCAGAGCTGTGAAACATGAACTCAGAACTTGCCTTTGATGGGTTTAGTGACGATTCCTGTGATTCCACTCACAAAGCCCTGGAAAAAACAGCAGACAATAATGAAAAACTAATAATGTAGAATATTTACATGCTAATCACAAACTTAGGTTCTTTTCAAAGACAGATTTAGGAGACGTGCTACTCCAGGGTGTCTAAGCTTTTTCCACTGAGAGTCACATATTGAAACATTTTTGACGTGGGGTCACAAACAGTAGTTCAGAGAAATGACTTTTTAAAGCATAAAAGATTGGAGAGGAATTGGAGAAGAATTGGAGTCACTATCACTAATCTGCAGCTTCACCTCCATCTGTGAGCTGTGTGGATGGAAACAGACACATGTGAACTACTTTCACCTTTTTACTTTTAACAGTGCGGTTTTGTGGACTGGATGTCTTTATTTCCCGAAGACTAATTCTATAAATATTTTTACGAAAGGTGAGGAATAAAGTCTCATTATTTTCACTATATCCCAAGTTCATATTTTGTGTGTCTGTGTCCGTTAGTGGGGCTATGAAAATTCATTCCGATCCACATTCTAGTCTCTATCACAATGCAGTGTGGTGTTACTGAGGCTATAGTGGTAGAATAACTTAAATTTGTTCTGCGTCTATGATCAGTTGGACCATTTCAGCAGAAGACCTGAGGGCCGCTCAATCTGATGACGCCTCAGAATTAGCAGCTGATCTGTGGATCTAAAGATGGATCACAGCCCAAACATGCCCAGTAGGTCATTACATTTACTGACTTTGAAAAGAACCAGAATGACTGAAGTTGGTGACTGTACAATACAGGACACAGATCATAGGAAAGTCCTCACAGAGACGAGCCCCTTGCCCCCTCGGGCCAGCCCCTCCCTCAGGCCGCTGGGCTGCTTGTTCATGGCCTCTCGTCTCTTCTGCTGGTACTCCTCGTCCATGGTGATGGCTGCCACGCCTTTGGCCATGGCCCCTGTGATCCTGGAGGCAGCCCCGGCGATGCCCCCTACAGGAACATGCAGGAAGCCCAGGTCAAACACTTCTTTGGTGTACTTTATTTTTAGCATGTAATGTCCACTTATAGTTAGTGCCGATTCCAACCATGTGCTCCTACTGGCTTAAAAATACTACAATACTACAAAAATATTTCAATACTCCACACTTTGACCATACCATAAAACCAAGGACCTGTGCTTCCTTTATAAGGAACCTTTCTGAGTACTTTTCACCATTAAAAAGATAGAATATTTTCTTTTAAAATGTTCTTTAAATTTTTTTTAAGTGTATTAATTCGCTTGAGAAAAAAATACTTTATGATTGGTGTGTACATGTTTTCTTCATAGCTGTAAAATACTTTCATATACATACATATATATTTTACATGCATTAAATTACTTCCACACTGCACATTGCTCTGTACTGTTAAGAGTTTTATTTGCTATATTAGGAGTAATACTTTATTCTATGGTGGGTGAGAAAGAAATGATCTCACAGGGTTTTTCTCAAATGATCTCTCAGGGTTTTTTTTCCTCAAAATGTTATCTAAAAAAAAAAAAACCCCAAAAAACCTCAGACATATCCGAGCGTGCTATGACGTCTCCGTTTCTTGCGTTTGCACCTCTACAAGGACTTTGGTGTGCGTTTTCTGTTTAAATTGTAATGATTCCCTTAACGTGGATCCACTCACCGACAGCTCCTCCCACCAGAGCCTTGACTCCCAGAGCCATGCCCTCCACAAACTCCTCCGGTCCCTGGATCGCTCCCTGAGAAACCCCACACAATAGTTAGAACATACATGGTTTTAATTTGAAAACTTTGCACACTGGACTTATATGAACACTGCTAATGTAATGTAGAGTCTGTACCTGCCAGGGCTCATAGAAGAAGGCCTCCACTCCCTCAGACAGACCTCGGATCAAACCAAAAGGATTCCCCAGGACGTCCAGCCCCAGCACCAGCACATACATCTGTTTTATTGCCTGGAAACAAAAAACGGGGTTTCAGCTTCCTTTATAGATGACATTTTGAGTACTTCTGACTATAACATTCACTCTGAAACCAATGGATTACTTTAATAGCAGTTACTGAAAATTCCTGTATTGGGAAATAAAAATCATTTTTTGAATATTCTGACACTGAATTGAATATTAAATGTAAAATTGACTTGGCTGTCCGCTTTAACAATTCTACACTACTTTTTTCTCAAAATAATGAATATTTGGTTAATGTAATGAATAAAATTATAAGTTGACGCATTCGTTAGTTGTACTGACTGAGTTACCTGTTTAGAATAGTGCCGGATAACCTCCCACTGCAGCTGCTGTGTGGTGCAGAACATGAACTTGAGCTCGAAAAAGGCCAGTCTGAAACAGAGAGATTTCCAGTTTAGATCATGTTACTGTAGTACAAGTATAATAACATACAAGGAGGCAAACACAATACTCAATACAGACACAATAATCAGTTTTCAGCTTTCTGTTACGCATGTTAGTTGAGTTAGGTTGGGTTAGTTTATTTGCCCTTTGTAGTTAAGAACCACATTAGAAAAACATTTGCAAAAAGATCTAGGGGAGAAATAAACTAGATACATAAATTAAGGAGCCTAAATATTAAGGCTCTACACCAAAGTTCAAAGGTCACTGTTCATGTGCATTTAACAGAGCAATACCTTCTTCAGAGGGCAGATGTTGTTACATTTTAAAAACTTTTGCCCATTCAGAAAATAAATACTGCTAGATTTACATCACTCTAAAGCCCATACATATTGTAATAACCCCAAGGTGAAGTTAAACTATCTTCTAAATGAAAACATCAAACTACTACTATTACTACTAGTGTTACTAGTTGCCAAATTTTGGCATTAAGGGGCATCAGTGGCTAAATCTGGACACCTTATTTTATACAGTATATGGATCTGTTGGTACTTTGTCAGGGTTATAGTACTACAGCAGCTCTAAAATGAAAACACTGTCAACACTGGTAAAGAAAATGCCAGTTTTTAATACTGTCCTTAAATATGACTGTAAAGAGGCAAATAACAGTAAACGTGGCCTAAATAAACCCCATTTAAAATCTAATAGCACCAAATCTACATTTTATAGCCAGTTGAACATTCAGAGTAAATTTTTACATAACTATATTGGCTATTTATATTGGCTATCATATGGGATCCAAAACATTCCATATTGATTGGGCCCAAATTGATACTAAAACAGTCCCTTTCACAGGACAGAAATGAGCCTTTCTGAACAGCTTTAGAATGATCTTGAGCTGTATCAGAACAAGTATAAGAGCACATAGACTAGTATACACCTATGGACACTATAGACCCTATGGACCACTGAGGATTACACACATATAAGAACACAACGGAAACAGAAAACAACAGAAAAGAAAGTATAAATGTTGAAAATCACATTCTATTGTCTAAATAGGGTTTCTATCATCATCCTGGTACTGGAATCATAAGGAGTATCAAGTCTCTTCCTTGGTAATGAAATTGAGTTTGAAATTTTAGTAACACTACTAGTAAATTAAGGCATGTACGTTTTTGTTTTAACATAACCAAAATGATAGGTATGTTCTATGGATATTACATGTCAGTAAGTGTCACGCAGTAATGTGTGTGAGTATTGTGAGTTTGGTGCGTACTTGAAGACCACATCCTGCACATCAGTGAGTGTGGCTCCTATACTCTTCAGAAGCAGGTTCAGACTCTGCACAGGGATCAGCTCTTTGTCCCTCTTCTCCTTCAGACCGTCCTCTCCTCCTGTGCTCAGGGAGAAGCTCAGGTGCATCTGAGGAAATAACATTTGAAACGTCAGCCAGTGGCACAGTTTGCAAACTCTGCATATTTAGGCTTCGAAACAAAAAACACAGACTAATAATGCAGAGTCACTCAAGCATGCGTGAATGAAATAAAACTCAACTCCAGGTCTGTTTTTGAAAAGGAAAAAACATTTCAACATGGCTTAAAGCTCACAAGAGTAGATTTTGTGTAACTTTTTATGACGTTGTTTGATGATGTTGTAATTTCGTTTTTTATTGCTCTGAAAAACTAAGAAAAACTTAATTTTGCCTCAAAAGAAAATACAATAAATCATAAACTATGATATGGTCCCACCCTAATGTATTTATGTCTCATCTTTTGTAAAATGCCCTTGAACGTAAAAAAGGAACAGATAAATAAATGATTCACTTAAAACAGTGCAGAGTGAACAGCACGGACCTTGATGGGGGAGATGTGGAAGAACTCAAACAGACTGATGGGAGAGTTATCTGCAGCAGAGCCATGGTTCAGCTCGGCCTTTATGTACTCGATGTCCTTCTCAAACAGCTCCACCTGCAGGAAACACATGGAAACCACATTTGAATAAGGCTTGGGCAATGTGAAATAACAATATTAGTCCAAGTTTAGACCTCATTAAGACCCAGTTTAGACCTTGTTTAGAGCTGTTGTTTTAGTCATGGTTTATTCCTGGTTCAGTCCTTGTTCAGTCCTGCTTTAGACCTGGTTCAATCTTGGCTTAGACCTGGTTTACTCCTGGTTTACCAGTTCAGTCCTTGTTTAATCCTGGTTTATCCTGCTTTAGATTTTGGGTTATACAAAAATACACTGAACTGAAAGACTTATAATATAATTTAACACAAAAAGGCTCACATAATCCTCCCGAGTCTGAACTCTAAACCACACACTTTTGCTGACAGAGAATTGGCTGTGGACCTCTTAATGAAAAACCCTCAATCATATCACTGACAATTACACTGACTGAAAATCGATCTCCATTTAATTTGATCTGATGGCTCTCTCAGACCTAATCCACAGATAACAGATAGTACCTCCTGCTCTGTGGTGACAATGCTGGCGTTCTCTGGAGTGAACAGGTCTAAGATGGCGTATAGGAAACCCAGGTCCAGTTTTAGATCCATCTCCTGAATCAACACCACAAAATACCTAAGAGAAACACAAGGAATTTGGTCATGTGGTATTGTAATACAGTGCTTATAGTCAGATTGCAGATTTGTTTAACTATTTCATAGTTCATATCTCTGCATTTACTGAGCGTTTCTACATGAAACAAAAAAAGCTACACAATGTAACTTTCTGGTGGCGGCACAACACCATGCTTGGAGCATTTTCCATGTTTTATGCCATGTACTATAGCCAAAGGAACAATTTCCATGAAAACAAGTGGTAGGAGGCGCTACTCCAGGGCAAATAAGGGTCAGAGTCACGTTTTTAGTGCAATAAAAAAACAAATGACAAAAACATGCTTTTATTTTAGCCTATAATTTGGTTAAAATGTTACATACTGCAGCTTTAATGTGGCAAATCTCACATACTTGATTCTGGAGATGTCAGAGTGTCCAGCTGCTCTGGTCACGATGCTGATGTCAGTCAGAGGCTTCGGTTCTGATCAAATGAAAAAGCACACATATCATATTTATTCATATCACATGTATTATTTTATTATAAATACACAGTTATGTGTAACAGCAGAAGCATTAGCACAGACCTGCCTCCATGACGATGGACTTGGGCAGTTTGACTGGGTAGAACACATAAGGAAAGATGGCTCCTGGAAGCTGGTTCTGGATCTGGAACAAAACAGAATGAGTATCTGAGTGAAGGTATAGAAGAGGGGAGCACACTGCTCTTGTGGAGAAATAATACCATTTGCCTGGACTCACCTGTATGCGGTGGATCTGGATGCGGTAGGATCTCTGTCGCGGTGACACACTGTACTCGACCTTCACTCCAGGAAGGAAGTGTCTCCTCAAGGGGACATCAGAGGGCTGCAGCATCCTCATGTCTACACCATTAGGAGTGAAGCAGATCTGAGAGAGACATCAGACACGGACAGGGTCAAAATTATGGAAGCAGGGATTATACAGGGTTTTAATTTAATTTAATGATGTCATCATTCTAAAATGGGCATTGAGGTTCAGTGCTTTCAACAGCGCCCTCTAGTAGGTCACCTAGGTCTCATAGAACCAAAAATTTTAAATTTTAAATTTACTTGCTAAACAAATGTCATGATTTGAATTCTTTTTAACATCAACAGAAACCTTTAAAAAGTAAAGTTTGTATAGGAAATGTCTCAGACCTGGAAGTTGTTCTCCAGGTCAACAATGGCGTGGTCCACTGGTTCTGTGGAGAGGTAAGTCTGATAGCTGCTCTCCAGGATGTCTGCTTCTTTGATGCTCAGAGTTTTCCAACGGTCCTTCTTCTTTTTGGGCTTGTGCTCCCAGACCACATCAGAGCTGCACCAGGGAACACAAAAGGGAGTAAAAGAAGACATGTTGGTTTTATTCTGGTATTATTTAGTATCTTCATACTTGGATCATTATTTTACATTATGGTAATTGTAAGTTATATTGATTGATGAAGGCAAGATTTTTCTCTCCATATGTTTACATTTGCCTTGGAGAAAAAGTTCCCATTCCCATAAGCAAGGCGCCCAACACAAACTCTGCCCGTGAGACTGGTGTGAGATCTGCACCTTGTGATTCCTATGAAGGAGACCTCTTGTCCTGTAGAGTTGTTGACGAGGGACACGCCCACACTCTGCAGAGACAGGATCATTTCCTGTTCCGCCAGCTGCGCCTTCTCACTCTCTGACAGCACCTGGAAGATGGCCTTCTCCTCTGTGAACAGCACCACCCTCTGCAGGCCTGGGGAGGAACAGCATGAACTCAGACATGCGGGTCAAACAAAAAGGGGTCAGATGATCAAATATATGAGAGAGAGGAGCACGTACCTTCATAAAATGAGACCACATAGAGCTTCCCATCTTTGTTCATGTCCTCCTTATGGTCCTGAAAAGACAGAAACAACACAGCACAGATGGTATTTACTTATGTGGAATTGAGCTCTAAAATGTTTTTAGCTTTTTAATTTTAGAAACTGTAACACAACATGCATTTTGCTCCTCTGCATTAGATAATTTGAGGCGAGGGGCGAGAGCTGTAAATATCAGAGAAACCACCAGTTCATCTGTTGGTTCATCCAGATCTAATTCAGCTTGGAAGACTGAACTTCACTCCCGTTTACCTCACATCTCTCAAAACATCTGATTCTATCTCTTTGTATCTGTCTGAGTCTCTCCAGATTGTAATGAAAGCAGAATTGCATCAATAGACTTACCTTGACACTCTCCAGTTTGCCAGTGTAGGGGCCACACTTCCAGCACAGTTCCCTGGACCCGGTGGGCTCTGTCCAGGTGTAGTACACGGCTTTTCCTGGCTCCAGCTCCTCCTGCTCCGCCTCCCCCTGAGAACTACACCCACAAACACACAGTGAGAAAAGAGAAGCCAGAGGAGAGAGGAGGAGAGAGGAGTAGTTTAAGAGTCCAATCACCAGAGGCACTGAATCTGATCCAGAAACACAGGGCATTCCAGAGGACCTACTGCCATGAACAACCGGCAACAACTCACATAGAAGCCAGGAAGCAGGAAAACCATTAACTAGGGCTGCACAATAAAATAATAAGTGTCTATATCACAATATGTTGGAGAATAATGAAAAATATATTTAATTTGACAGAGAATTTCCCTATTTGTCATCTAAAAATAAAATAAAATGTATTTTTTTAACATTGTTCTGTTGATGATATTCTTAGTTTAAATGCTACATTATTGTGCATTAGTAAGGCTTTTTGAACCTAAGAATGTATTCATATAAAAATGCTAAATTTGAAAAGATAATCATCTATTAGCATATATTGTGCAGTCTATTTTTTAACATTCACATCAGGAAAAAAAAAAACATTATAAAGAACAGAAACCCAGCCCAGCAAGCACAACTACTGAAGAGTTTAACTGCAGAGTCCCACCAGCCACGGGTCAGAGACAGAGGCCTGAACGCCTAAAAGAGGAGAGTTCTAAGTTAAGTTTTAAGAAGACATAAAAACAACTAACCTGCCTCAAGTCTCAACCAATGAAGATTTGTATAACCGTTACCTCATTACAGATGGAATTTATGCAAAAAAAATATGTTGATTTTGACAATTTGACATGGAGCAGCTTCATGTTCATCTTTTTTGTTATTATTGTTTTAAGTTGCACCAAAGCACATAGATAGCTTATACAATTTTGTTTACAGATAATAGCAATGAAGCTTGGTTCCCTTAGCTGGAAGATAAGTCTGTTTTAGTTGGATGAGGAGAAACCAGGGGATCCCTGGGTTTCCTGCATTCTTCACTGGTTGGTTCTGAAGCAGGTGGGAGTTCACAAACCTGTTTCCTGTACCACGTGGACACACCCCACACTCAGCTCATTCAGAATAATTCACTGACAGTCTATATATAAAAGGGCCTGTTCCTGATTCTTACTAATTTCTGTCAAGATAAATGTTCTTTATATAATGCAGTGTTTGGTAAAACCTGCTGAATAAAAAAAAAAAATAATACAAATATGTAAAATATAATCTATTCATTCACATTGGATTTTCTCAAGTAATAACTAATCCACAAAGGACCTTTTTCATTTTTCATCCATGGTGCATTATCAAAAGCAAGTGGTGGAAAATAAAGTAGAGGTAGTTAAGATATAGATACAGATACCTAACAGATACCTAATTCTACTTAAATAAACTTCACGACATTTGAAAGCAAGTATCTGTACTTTCTATTCCACTACTCTACTTTTTTATCTGGGCTAAAAAGCAAAAAGTACTTTTCATACACGTTGAGGGGTTATTTAGATCATGTTTGTGTTAATATCCTCACTAAAGGGTTTGAGTTCAAGCTTTGGCTTTCAGCAAACAAAAATTAAATACACAAAATTCATGAGGAAAAATAAGACATTGATTTGTATTGCAACTGCTGGCCAAAATCTTTAGAAATTTTAAATCAACATACTATCAAAATCTATGTGAAATCTAGTTAAATATTTACTTAAGTAGAATTTTTCAAATCTAAGCTTTACTTTTATATGAGTTTACCTCTGCATCTGTACTTTTACTAGAATAAACCAATTGAATACTTCATCCACTAATGCACAGCGGCAGAAAGGACTACATGGGCGGGGCTAAAGGCTCAAACTGAAACATGTTCCTGTTCATGATTCAAGATCAGGTACAGGCCCTTGGATTCAAATTCATATCCATCTCCCCATAAACTTTTGGTTGAATAGTGTATTTCCACTTATTGTTCAGGTATTTTATGTAGACTGATGTTTTTCACTACAGTCTGAGTGCAGGGTAGTCCCTGGTTCCTTGAGCCGGGTCTGACTTGTACCTGTCCCTGTCAGAGAAGGGCAGGTCAGGCAGGTCGAGCAGCTCATCGGCGACCCACTGTATCTCACGATTAACACTGCACCAGCACCACAAACAAACACAGCACTATTAGTCCATTCACTGGAAACTCAAAATAAAACTGCATGCATCACAGTAGAACAGATAAAACAGTCAATATGAATGATTTGGAACTATATAATATCTAAACAACATCTGATAAACAAAGGCTCATTTCATTTTCTATGAAGCTGAGGGTGAATTCAATGTTTGGTTTTAGTTTGACCATATGGGTCATATGTTTATGACAGGTTACAGCAGAATTGGTCATTTCCCCTTTTAGTCCCTGGCAATAAAAATGGCGATAAAAAATGTCCACATCAGTGTTTCACAAACCATAGAATTGGTTTCTAGTTAAGTTAGGGATATTTGTCTTGGGCATGTGGTGCATAGATGGAACAAAAATGTTAAAATATACAACACAAAAAGGGTTCATAAAGACAGTTGTACAGTCAGTGCAATGGACATAGCCCGTTAAAAATGTATAATTATTGTATAAACAGTAAAGTGATGTGTTCTATTAGCCAAGTCTTGAGTACATCTTTTGTTTAGAGGCAAATCTATAATAGTCATCTTTTGTAGACCTGGTTCAAATGATCTTGGTGTGAAAAGTATGAGAACCAATGTATATTGTTTCTTATTCTTGCCCCCAAAATTATAACACTCCCTCTTTCTGCCTCTCTAGGTTGAATTGCTGATTGCTTTGTACTGCTCCACACTTGATCCAAGGGAATTGAACCTGTGACTTTCTCACTGTTGGGCATGAGTCATAGACTGAATGGACATAGCAAACCCATTAGCTGCCATGTTTCAAACAGAAAGTGAGCACGGGTGCGCTTCCAGCTCCATCGACTCCAGCTTCAATTCACTTTCTGTTGAAAAAACGTAGCCCTCTCTCTGTAACTGCTGCTGTCAGGCTCATCTTAAAGTGCACCAAATTCATTCCTACAACTGTAAGCCACAATGAGCCTTTTTTGTCTAGAGCCGAATGCAACGGGGAACATAACATTCCCATCGTCCACTTCTTTATACAGTCTATGCTGGGAGCATTAACCATCTGTGATGTATGCATCTGTCATCACTAGTGTCTCTCACCTCTGATGGAAATACAGAGTCTGATTCTTGGTGTGGTTAATAATGAGGAATGGAGCGGCCCCTTCGTGGTAGTCAGAGAAGCGGATGGTGGCCGAGTGTTCTGATAGGTTCACGTCCACAATGATCCCACCTACCTGCAAAAAAACAACCAAAACGTTTAAAGGGCCCATATAAAGCAACTTTCTGGTCTGTTATCATGTTGTTACCTTCTCAAAGACATACCTGAAGTTGTGTTTTAATACATTCACATCTATTTGAGTACATTTGTTATTATTAATCTGTTATCTCCAAATCTCCACCTTGTGATGTCATGAAGTGGTAGTTTTCAAGTTAACAGCTACTTTTTCGACCTATCAGCCCTGAAATTAACCAAATGATTCTACTGAAAGTGCATGGACTTTAAAAGCTCAGTGGAGCACTTGTATTACCACATCACAAGCTGGATATAATTCTGCAGGGTTTGTGCATTAAACATGTGTGAATGAAACAAACAAAAACGGCAAATATGTTTGTAATGTGGAAACAACATAAAAGATCATACAACAGTGCAATAGGATTCCTTTAAACAGTTAAACGTGTGTGATAAAAAGCAGAGTTCTTACAGAGTTGTCGAGGTGCAGCAGGAGGCAGTTCTCTGGTCGTGTGAAGTCGATGATCTGAGGAGGAGACAGACCCTCCACTTTGATCTTCAGCTTCTTCGTGTCGTTTTCAGGCCAAAAAGGGACTGCAGACTGAAGGTACATCAACACATATACATAAATAAACAGATCAAATGACGTTTTAAACTGTTCCTCCTTATCTAGGCCTGTCATGATAAAATGTTATGAGGCACGAAATATCATTACAGAGAAATACTACGATGAATGATAATAGTGAAAACGGCTTTAAATACAGTATCATTAATGGCACGAGCCACAACAAATAACACCTGCACACCTCAAATTTGACCATATTGCATAAAAGATAGCAGAAACCACCCCTTACTGCAACAAAAATATGCACACAATACATATTCAGCCCCAAAATATATTGTTCCAGTTATCATATAGATACTTTGCAGCAGATGTCAGCAGTATTCCCTGGGGATGTGATGTTACACCCCCAGCGTGGTGTCACCGCAAAGTATCAATATAGAACAATAAGTCGATCTAGTAATTATCATGACAGGCCTATCTGTGTCACTGGACCACCTGCGTAGAACCTATGCATATTATTGCGGGTTCCTCTTGGTGCTCTGAGCTGTCTGCCTCACCAGGGGCAGAGGAGGAAGGCTTGAGGCAGACGCAACCCTGAACCTAATGAGAAACAGCATAAAACAGCTTTAATGACCTTTATGTAGCCCAGAGCCCAGAACAGACCCAGAGAAGCACCATGCAGCAGGGGGCAGACTAGAGTCACACTACTGAGCTCAAGACAGAACAGAATCAAAATCAAACTAGCGTTGTCACAATGCTCACATTTCAAACTTGATTTTGATAATAAGGAATAGACTTGATACTAAATACAGATTCCAGTACCATGATGACAGAATGTATTTAGATTATAGAATGATTTTCAACATTAAATCATAGTACTTTTTTCTGTTCCCATGTGTCCTTATACAGCTCTGGAAAAGACTATTACTATTACTACTACTATAAGAGACTATTGCAATAATATCAGTTTCTCTGATTTTACTACTTATAGGTTTGTGTTTGAGTAAAATTAACATTTTTGTTTGATTCCATAAACTATTGACAACATTTCTCCCAAATTCCAAATAAAAATATTGCCATTTAGATTTAGCATTAAATGACAAATGGTCAGAGGTCTGCAATGTTTTCAGACTCAAATAATGTGAAGAAAAGAAGATCAGATTCATTTTAAAACAACACAATCACTTAGGAAGAGTTCAGAAATCAATATTTGGTGGAATAGGCCACATCACAGCTTTATGAACACAGCAGTGCTTTTTATCCTTTTCCTCCTTAAATCAGATTTGGTTCAGGTGAATCACCTCATCAGTCCCTCATGAAGCAAAATGAGCTGAGCTTGTGCTGGAATTAAACATATGCTGGAACAG
>JACN01053414.1:0-11486 GCA_000787155.1 Scartelaos histophorus | reverse complement strand
TCGATATATCGTGCAGCCCTAGTGTGATGGCATGAAGCGGTAGTTTTCATGTTAACAGCTACATTTTAGCTTTAGTTCAGTAGAGATTGGCAATTCCAGGTTTGAAATGATATAAATGGTTCAGGTGAAGGTGTGTGGGGTTTGAAAACACAGAGGAGCACTTCCTGTATTACCACCTGACATCAAAAAGTAGAACAGAGAGTTTTCTGTTTGAGAGAATTTCCTTACATTATGCAGGAAGAGTGTGAGCTGCCAAAAATAGTCATCATATTTTGAAAGACTGAACAAGGATTTTTCCGACCAGTATTGCGATTATAATAACATTATTATAACAACACATAATAACAACATCTTGTGATTTATCTGGAGTTGTGTTTTTGTTTCATTCAAAGCTTTAAAGTCCAGATACTGTCTGTGTCAAAATGACTGCACTTAAATTGAATTGTTACTGTGTCCTTGGGCAATACACTTCACCCACTTCGCTAATGTATGATCAGGGTCTCTGAGCGAGTGGTGGTGGTTGGAGTGACTCACTTTAGTCTGTCCCAGGGCACTTCCTTTTTGGCACACAATAAAAGGTTGAAGTATGTGGGATAGTTCAGAGGCCAAGACCGTCACTCCTCTTGGGAACTGTAACTCTTTGATTTTGTCATTTGTTTTGCCTGAACATACTTGACCCTCTTAAAGAATGTGTGTATTGTACTTGTGTCTGCTATAGTTGAGATAAAGGGAGAGAGAATGTATAGAGAAGAATATTCATAATCTATTTAGTCTCTTCCCGGTATAATGAAGTGTGTGCCCTCTGTATTCACCTGTCTGTCTGTCTCACTGTCTCTTTTTCAGGTGTAATGGTGTCTGTGGCCATGTGCAGATGATGGATGTTGAGGCGTCCTACTCAGAGTTCATAACGTGCGATCGTACGGGCCGGAGGAACGCGGTGCCCGACATCGGCGGGGAGGGCGCGGTCGTGGCCACCACCAGCCAGCTCAGCCAGGACCTGGAGGGCATGGACCTCAAGAGCAAAGGTCAGAGGCAGTGCACGTGTGAGCGGGGCTGTGTGTGAGCGGGGCTGTGTGTGAGCGGGTCTGTGTGTGAGCGGGGCTGTGTGTGAGTGGGGCTGCATGTGTGTGTGAAGAGGAAGGGTCCACTGTCCTGGTTGATGATGTCTTTTTAATATGAATGGCCTCCTTTATAATACCATAAAACAGTTGAACCACCATGGCTGAACCATAGACCGTATATATGAATGGACATAGCTAACGCGTTAGCCGTCGCGTGCCAAATAGGAAGTCTGACAGGAGGCTCTTCCGGCTCCTTCTGACTCTGGCTCCCATTGACTTACATTAGGATCTTGTCGCTCGTCTCTCTGGACCTGCTGCAGTGATCCTCTTCATCTTGGTCTTAAAATGTTCTTATTAACCCGCGACACATGATCCTGATTTTTTTCCCCGCTATTTTGTTATTCAAAAAAATCCTATTCATAACATAGAGCCTGGCTCCAGATTCGCTCCTGTAGCCGTTAGCATCGCGAGCCTCATTTGAGCGCCGCTAAACGCTATGAGTGACGTCACACTCGCTTAGTCCACTTTTTTATACAGTCTATGGGCTGAACAGAACTCCCTTCAGGCCCAAACTGAGTATCATGAGTATCAAAGGAGTGAAAGGCAGTACTCTTCTATTAAGTGTCATTCGTTTACCCTCCTCGAATGAAGGGGCAAACACCACCACTTTCTGAGGCTACTGTGAAAAAGGCCCCGTAATTACAGAGTTATGAACCACAAACCAGGTCAGCAAATGTGCATCTGACAGTTACACAGCAAATTCTACCTTCTTTTTGACCTAAATCAAGCTCTGTGCCCATATGACATTATTTTATGATCTGTGTGTTTTGTGTGTTGTGTGTGCCAATTTTGACAAATGGTAAATTGGAACTGTTAACTTGAAAACGCTTCATGACATCACAAGGTGGAACAGAGCATTTGGAGATGCAGACAGACAATAATAAAGGATTACTCAAGCATGTGTGAATGAAACAAAACATGACTCCAGGTCTGTTTCTGAGGAGGTAACAACATTCTAACCTGGTCTAAAGGTCAGAAGAGTCAATATTTTGCTCAATATTAGACGTTTAAACTATAGAGAATCTGTTGTGGCCAAACCAGCCTGATCCCATCAGATGTCAGAAGCTAAACAAGGCCAGGCCTGGGTAGTGTTTCGATGGGGGAGCGCGAGGATTACCAAGTGCCACAGTGGGGCGCCGGTGGCAAAAACTGTTGTTGTGTCCTTAGGAAAGGCACCTTGCCTAGTATGAGAGTGGTATGTGCGTGAGTGATGGTGGTCGGAGGTGGTCGGAGGGGCCAATAGCGCGTGAGTGGCAGCCTTGCCTCAGTCAATCTGCCCCAGGGCAACTGTGGTTACAATAGTAACTTACCCACCGGGTATGGAGTGAATGAATAATGATTTGTAAAGCGTCTTTGTGACATACAGTATTACGGTATGTCTGTGAAAAGCGCAATATAAATAAAAACGTGTTGCTTACTTATAGTGCAGTGATGTCACGTGATTGCAAACATTTTACCATTAGATGTATGTGTTGATCTTATTTTTCTATTCTAGTCTATTCTATTTTTTGTGTGTTGTTGTTGTTCCAGGAGAGGAGCCGGGCACCTCTCCAGCCCCTGCAGCTGAGGGCTCCTCCGGCTCAGACGCCCAGGACGGCGGGGGCCCCTCTTAAAGAGCCCTGGGTCTGAATGGAGAGGCTTTCCACCCCAGGCATTTGAACACGGACACACTCCAGATGTCCTCAGACTAGCAGACCACCTCGCTCACTGCCAGCTCACGATGGCCTCATGTGCAGATCAAACCAGACTGTCAAAGAGTGGAACTGAGTGGTATAAAAGGGGCGGTCGCAGATATATTTTCCATCACAGCGAGTAGATTTGAGTGATTCGAGACTTAAACAAAGAACTCTCACCATGCTCAGATTTGGAGATAGCATCATTAATCATTGGTTTTGTCATTCTTTGTGTCCGTGTGCGTGCTGTGTGCTACCCGTCCACTGTCCAATACCTGTACTTTATTTTCTGTATCTTAGTTACCATTTTAATGTTGTGTACGGACTTCATATTTATTGCTATATGTTTGGTGATAACTTTGTGATAGCATTTTTCTTTGTGTAATAAAAGACGTATGAATCTTGTCTTGAGCTAGTGTTACTTAAAACATATTGAATCCATTTAGAATGTCAGAATGTTGGACTGAGTTTTATGAATGATTCTGGTTTAGCCCTGATATAGTCCTATTTCAGTTCAGCATTAGTTTAGTCTGGGTTAAATGGTTACTCCAGTGTTTTATCTGTATCTTACTCCTAACTTAAACCTGGATTAATTCTGGCTTAGCGGGAACAGAGGAGAAGACTGTGATTTAGTCCTGGTTTAGTCCCTTATTTGGACATGGTTCAGTCTCTGGTTTAGTCCTGGTTTAGGTTTAGTCCTGTTTCAGTCCCTGGTTTATACCCTGGTTTAGTCCCTGGTTTAGCTCTGGTACAGTCCCTGGTTTGGTTTAGTTCTAGTTCAGTGTCTGGTTTAGTCTTTGGTTCAGAAGGAGCAGGTAGGAGCTGGTTCAGGCTTAAATCAGCGCTTGCTCCAGCAGAGCCGTGAATGTTATTGTTCTTGTGTGTACATTATAAAGAATCAGGAAGTGTGTGTTTACATCTGCACCTGGCTCCGTCCCAGGCTCTGTACACGGCTCGTCCATCTCTTTATAAGGGCCTCAGAGGACACAGGAGCCCGGGGACCTGTGAGTGTGAGGAGGAGGAGGGGTGGTCTCCTGGGTGCAGCCTGGTCTTCCAACCACCGTATGTCCAACCGATTACAGCAGACTGTGCTTTAAAGCAACAATATTACACTGTTCTCTGGCCTGTTATCATTTTGTTTTCTTATCGCAAACAGACTTGGAGTTGTGTTTTGTTTCATTCACACACGTTTAACACACAAACCCTGCGTTGCGTATTTAGTCTCAGTTCTCTCAAACAGAAAACACTCTGTTCAAACTTGTGGGGTCTTCTGTTAATACAGGAAGTGTTCCACTGTGTTTTTAAACTCCATGTACCTTCATTAAAATCATTTGGATGATTTCAGTCCTGGAATTGCCCATCTCTACTGAACTAAAGGTTAGCTGTTAACTTGAAAACTAAATTACTTCACAAAGTGGAGCAGAGCATGTTTTGGGCTAAAAATACTTTGAAAATGGTGCATTCTATTTTGCGCTCTTAGCGGGGTTGTGTCTTCACATTGACCTGTAACTAGTAACTCCCTGTGGAGAATTGGATATTAATGATTAATCCCAAAGCAATAACATCTCCATGGAGAGAAACAAGTGCTGGACCCTCCATCGGAAAGTTACATAGAGAAACTTTTAGACTCTAACTTAAAAAAAAAAAATAACTAAAAGACTAGGCAACATGTTAAGTCTATAACTGTACTTCGTGTTTGCAGATAGGACGTACACAGAGGTAAGTCCATAATATACAGTAGTTATGATTAAACTAATACAAATAAATAACATCTTTATTTTGTTACATGAAGCTTTAAACTATCAAGAAAGTTACCTGCACTTTTTCATCACAAACTGTTAACTGATGTAAAACTATGATAAATATTTATCCACCAAACCACGTCATAAGTAGAAAAGCATCCCTCACGCACTTCAAGTGAAGCCTTTTATTGTTCAATGTGTCCGTATACAAATACACGTGCTCAAAATACATGTAATAAATATGTGTAATGGAGTATTGTGCATTTCACAGTCACCAGTGTGGTGGTACAGGTGACTCTAGTGCCACCTAGTGGCAAAATGAAGGTTTGGTTAAAGCTGTATTACCATAGCTCGTATATGGTCATACTACTCCTGGACTTCAGCACCAGACTCGGACCACTGAACACATCTGTTTGATGCACAGTTTACACCAGAGGGAAGGGCATGAGGTGGGACATTTTCAGTGCTTCAAGAGCCATATTCAAAATGACTTCCACATTGGAAGTTCCAATACATTGTTTTGTCATCATTATAACCAAAGTTTTCTGCGAAAAAAAAATGTGCATTTTAACATTTTGTGCTACAACTTGGTTACATCTTATTTAAAAATATATATTTTTGTTCGTGTTGCGTGTGGGGTCAAACGTGTGACTGTCCATGACCCCTGAGTGTAAACACAAATGTCAATGAGGTTTGAACTTAATGAACACTGAACTTGCTTGTTTCACCTGTTGCCGCGCCTCTTAAAAATAATGTAAACTTGATACAAAAGTAGAAAATACTGACAACAAAACGCCTTTGTAATAATATTACTTGCTGTATGTTATATGAGGAAAACATGAGACCGCCACCTGCAGCAGGAGACCCGGATTTAGCCTGTTTTAACCTTACTTAAGCCCTGCTTTAGCCCTACTTTAGCCCTGCTTTAGCCCTGCTTTAGCCCTGCTTTAGCCCTGTTTCAGCCCTGCTTTACACCTGTTTTAGTTCTGCTTTAGTCCTGTTTTATTCTTGCTTTAATTCTACTTTAGTCCTGCTTCCTGGTCTCACTCAGAACAATGGGAGTGTAATGTTAAATGATTGGATGAGTGAACAGAGAAATCTCCAGGGTCTCTAAGCCAATAAAGACCTGCTCCTGTCAGAGTGAATACAGAGCCCTTTGCTTATACGAGACTAATGTGACCCCAGAAGGAGAAAGTACAAAGAATATGTCTGTGTAATCCCTCAGTGGTCCAGGTAGGTTCTGTAGCAAAAGAAAATTCATTTCTGCCGACTGGTGTGACTAGGGTTCGTCCACACATCAGGACTAAACCAAGTCCACATTTAGACACAAACTGGGCTAAAACTAGGGCCAAACAATATAATAAAATATACTCTGTGAATAGAGTATATTATATTACAATCCATTTTCTGTGTGCACCCTAAGTCCGGGTCTAGTCCTGGTTTAGCACTGGCTTAGTTCTGGACTAGTCCTGGTTGACTCCTGGTTTAGCCGAGGTTTTTGGATTTTATCAGGGGGACAGTATCAGTAGAGGGCTCTGTATTCTGCTCTATAGGCTTTGTCTGAATAAAACAGGAGATAGACATGTGTTATTTTTTGGCTGAAGTCCCTGTCGGTTTATAATTGTTGGTTTCAGAGGTTTGGTTTTAAAAGGCGGTGCTCTGCATCATCCCATAGGCCTTGTACAGAGACTGGACCAGCTCCTTCTTCTCCTCCTTAGGCAAGAAGCAAGACTTGGCTGCACAAATGTTCTGCAAAACAAAACAATACAGAAAATAACATGTTTTTAGCAGTAATGGAGTCAATTTAGTGACTATAAATGTGACAGTAGAATATGCAAGGATTTTATATCTGAGTAAGTCAATTGTAGAGGATTCGCCCACTCAATAGCTGGCAACAGTCCCAGCTCCCTGTAAGAGTTCTGAGTGCCAAATGGAGGTAGAAAGCACTGTAGAGATGCAACCATCTCTTAAACAGATTCAATAGTAATTAACATTAATTTAATGCAAAATTACTTAAATACAGAGAAATAAAAGGTTCATTATAAAATCTTGACAAGCTGCTCATATAATATAGTCTATTAACTTACACAACAAAATGGATTCTTGTGACATTTGTGAGTTCACAAACTCACCAGAATCAGTCATTAGATACTTGTGCTGACACTTCGACCAATAAGATTCAAATATTCACTATAACGCTCAGCTTTTCTCTTTCAGTGAGAGCTGTTCCAGATTTATAATGTGCAGAAGCCACTTCAGAGTGACAGATCAATCTGGCGTTAGTAGTCTATATAACAATATAAAGGAAGAGAGTTTTATTTAACTTTTTCTCCCCAAAAGTGTACTGTATCTGCATTGAATATGGCATCAATTTTTGAAACAATATCTGTTCAGAGTATTTGAACTATGTTCCCCTCACAATGCGTTGAAAGTCCTTCTCGGTGAAGCCCATGTACTGCATGGCGATTCTGTAGTCATCATGGAGATTGGCATTAAAGATCAGGGGGTCATCTGTGTTCAGGGAGAAGCTCGCTTTATCTTCCCTAAAACTGGGAAGTGAAAATAAACCAGGAATGAGCAGATTTTACTATCACAACATTCAACATACTTTGACAGTGTACTGTATTTTTCGGACTATAAGGCGCATCTAAAATCATGACATTTTCTCAAAAATCCACAGTGCTCCTTATAATCCAGTGGCCTTATGTGTGACCTTTGGTTGTGTTTAACCTCCAACCGATTTTATGTTGTCCACATTAGTCTAATAAGGTATTAGTGGGCGAGTCAGGAGGAGTAATATGTTGGCCACATATAGGGCGACTGTGCAACATACCGGTAGTTCTGCCGTGTGCTGTTCAAGGATCCCAAAATGCACCTGTTAAGAGACATGCACCCTGCAGATTTCAGCTTTTGTATTTTTGTGTTAAAACTGAACAATGTTGAGAGGGATCCGGGCATGTTTGATGCCCAAATCACCCAACTGTTGTATTTTTGCCTGAATAAAGTTCGATTTATTATTGCGCCTTATAATCCGATGCGCCTTATGTGTGGACAATAACAGCAATTGACATATTATTTGATACTGCGCCTTATTTATAGCCTGAAAAATATGGTAATATAATAATTCTTAGCATCTCTAGAGGGTCATTTGCATGTCTCATCTCATGGCTTTGACTGGAATGTTCCATAGTATGTATAAACATATACATTTTTAGGGCTGCAAGACAATTCACAATCAAATTGTAACAGCGAGTTGAATGGACGCAATGTGCAAATCCCAAAAACTAAAATTTTTTAAGTACCATAATTTCCTTCATAAACAAAATCTCCGTTGTTATTCTACATATTCTAACCCTGTAGTTTAGATCTGTACAAACTTGTTGTGAAATGTGATTTTTATTAGACAGTAGTTTCTGTTTTTTTGACAACTGTTGGAGTGGACGTGTTTAAGACCTATTTTCCTATCCTATTTTTGACACATAAAACTGAATCATGATCACACTGCTTGATAGAAAAAAAAAAGTTTTACCCCTGTATTTCAGTTCTTCAAAAACGTTATTTTTAGTGCCATAATTTGCCAAATGTGTCTTATCTCCATGGAATTGTTATTCCATACTGTGGAACATTTCAGGCAAAACGACAACACCTCTATGGAGACTAGATGTTTTCACTTTTTTCACTTTTTCACTTCACAAAATTAAAAAGTGATTCACGTGATGATGGGATGCTTTGTGAAGTCTGGGCTGCAGGCACCGGTGAATTTACTGGAGACTGGACACATCTGAAACACAGAGGAAGCATCATGTTCTGTAGTGCTCCTCTCTCCACTAGAGGGCAGCAGGACACTATGCTCAGACTGCAGACTAACAGATGAGAGTTTAACACAATTACAAGATATGTAATAATGCAATACTAAATAATAATAATACAATAATAACATATATTTTTGCAAGCTAAGCACAATCTTTAGATGTTTGAAAAAGTGCAAACTGTAAAAGAACTGTAAAATGAAAATCAGAGAACCTTGCAGTGCAGTCTCCATCCATATATCCAGTACATAATGTCTACAAGGCTATTTTTTTACCGTCATCATCGCACCCACTTATCAAATTGTGGGGATCTTATTTCACACTTGAATCATTCGAGAGTTTACATGTGAACACAACAGTTCAAACTCCACTTCCTCCCTTTATTATGTGGACTGAAAAGTGAAACCACATAAAAATCTTTGAGATACTGGACCAGTATATTTTAAACCGTAATGCATTCCACCCACCATAAATCCTACAATGGAAGTAAAAAGGCTTTTGGCATTCAAGACTTAATGGTTCCGGACAATAAAAAGCTTTATAATTAGATGGTCTCATTTTGACACTAAGAGCTGGGCTGGACTTTATTGCATCAAAACTATTGTGTAGAGTGCTTAACAGGAGCCTGCTCACCTCAAAGTGCATCTTCTCTTGCAGTAGTCTTTTGTACAGACCCTCGTCCTCCAGGGTCCTGTATCCATGTCCCACCCTCTCAGCCTTCAGCACATCCACAGCCTACAGCATCATACAGGAGGCAAACTGTTTTATTATATTATTCAGAGGGTCACAGTGATACATTATGTAACTTTTCTGGTAGAGCAGGAGTGTCAAACTCAAATTCACAGTGGGCCAAAATTAAGCAGTGAAATAAAGTCATGGGCCAAACTCAATATTTATTGAAAAATTAACTCCAATTGATATGTAATGTTTAACCTTTTCATATGGAAACAATCTTTAGTTTTGCTTAAACACAGAATCTGGAACAACCAAACCTTGATATTACAAACACATGAAAAATTAAATTTGAAATAAAAGACAGCTCTCCCCTGAGAATCTGGAACAACCAAAGCTTGATATTACAAACACATGAAAAATTAAATTTGAAATAAAAGACAGATCTCTCCCCTGTATCCTTTCAAGTTCCTTTTTAAAGTAAACCTTTTTCAAAGCCAACAACAAAAGGACCAAAAATAATAATGTCATTCAATAAAAATCCAACATTTCACCTATTGACAGACCATGCCTTGCAGTAGAAAAAGTGCCAACATACTAGCAAAGCATTGGATTTGTAGTATTAGCGGCACAGCATATACCGCGGGTCAGCTCTAATGCACATTTGATATGATCTCACGGGCCAATTATAATTACACTGCGGGCCAAATTTGGCCCTCGGGCCTGAGTTTGACACATGTGTGGTAGAGGGTTCAACATCAGCAACATGTCAATCCTCTCCACAGTATTAAAAACCTCCTTGTCAAATGTAGAGAAGATAAGCAGTTGGTGGTGTTTAGTGTTTGGATGGGGCTGATAGAGCAGATTGGCAGCGTTGTTTCAGTCAGTCTGCCCCAGGGCAAGTGTGGCTACAGTAGTATCTTACCACCAAGTGAATGAATAATGCATACACGTATGCCAGAAATGTTCATTTTGTCCTCTTATGTACTCTTAACTTCTTGGGTTCTTTTTTTAAGACAGTACAGTAACACGTATTTACTTTGTTGACGTGTTTCGGCTGCTGCTGCTGCTGCCATCTTCAGACCCGGTGTTGGTGGTGACGTGCTGTATATCAGCTGTTGTTACTTCCTGTAGGCGTGGTCAGCTGTTTCAAATAACCACATTATGGATTGGGACGGGGCGTCATTGGATCGGAGAACAACAAGTTCAAACGCTGGATCAGGGAGGCCACTGGAATCAGGAAACGAGGCACAAACAGGATTAATCGTGATGATGGAGCGTTTCTTTCACACACCTGGGACACCCTCCTCCAGAGAGCACCAGGTCAGGGGAGGCGTGGTCAGTCTGAGCCACCTGCCAGGTCCAACAAGCTGACCACGCCAACAGGAAGTAGCAACATCTGACATACGACACGTCACCACCAACACCAGGGACAGTTCTGAGGAGGCTCACAGCAGCAGCCCAAACATGTCAACACTGTTACTGTATTGTGTTAAAAAAGAAGCCCAGAGGTTAATGCACACACTTACCTTTTATTGAAATACATAAGTGTAATGGCATACTGTGGAACACAGCTAAGCAAAGATTTAACATATTTAGTGTAGATACAGGGACAAAGATTACTCAAGTAAAAAAAAAAAAAAAATCTACTTAAGTAAAACTATTGGTTAAAAATGCATTTTAAGAGTAAAAAGTAAAACTATTTTTGTAACAATTAAAGCATCAACTGTAGTGATTTTGAACTTAGTTGATTTTAAGTGATTCAGTTGATTTCTTAATTTTCCTTTTGATTTTAAGTGATTCAGTTGATTACTTAATTTTCCTTGCTGTTTTTGTGTTTTGTGGTGCTAATAATTAAATGTGGTGAGAATCTCAGAAGTCTTAGTCATTTAAATTACTTTTAACTTTTCAATCTAAATCTGAAATACATTGTCACATTTACACAAGGAAAGTACAGATACCTAAAAATTGTACATTTACTTAAGTATGTAAGTTTTGTAAGTAGTAAGTTTCTTTACCTTTCACCACTGTTGTATTATTATTATTCACATTTTAAACGTGTCCAGGAGCATTCACATTTGAGAGAAGACTGAGATCTGAGAGTCAAACTAATACAAGGATCCTATGAAATTCAGAACATGTTTGTAGAGGTCTAAACTACATGAAGACGTGGAGAGAGCATCTGACACACAGGGACATTAAGTTCACTGTAGATTACATTATATTATCTAAACAATATAGCCTTTCCGACTTCCTGATTGCGACCATTCAGATGATGATTTTGAATTGATTGATGGTGAAGCTGTATTGTCTTATTTCCCTTCTGTAATCAGGCCTTCCTCTCAGAGACTTCACCTCTGCTCCATTTCATTAAAGGTGTTTGTGTAACTTTTCTAATGGAGGGTTCATCCTCATGTTTTTCTCCATGAGAATGTAATTGGTTTGTATAGAATGTTCCACAGTATGACA
>KN501156.1:19497-51011 GCA_000787155.1 Scartelaos histophorus | reverse complement strand
CGTGTAGGTAATCTTAGCCCAGTTTTTCACTGTTGCATTATTGACTTCTTGTGTTATAAATGAGACACTTTGTCCTCATTGTGTCCTTACTTGGCTGCGATCCCCTCCAGAGCCAGACTGTCCCTGTTCAGGACGTCCGAGGCCAGGTTAGTGAGCACCCCACAGGCAGAGAAACACACGTCTGGGCTTTTGGAGTCTAGCAGAGCTACAATAAACTGGTGAGCTGGAAAATACAGAAACAAAAAGATGAGTGATGGAGGAGCCGAGTGGGGCAAAGATTAGACGCACCACTGTCTCCTGAGTCAGCAGCCTTGTTTATCCTGACGGGAGCTGGCCTTGCAGATAACAGACACAACATAAAGGAGGACAGAGCTGCACATTCAGTCTCTTTCACTCAGAGGTTAGAGTCATATGGGCAAATGATACAGCATTTTTGTAGTGATTTATATTCAAAAACATGTGTGTTTATTTAATCATTTTTGTGTTTCACAGAAAATTGTAAAGGGTCAAGGTTATTTATCCAGGCTTGAAACCAGCACAAGTAAACTAGCCCGTCATAAATATATATCAAAATATAGTATACAAACATATAAATGGTTATTAAAATGATTAGAAAACTATTTTAAAAACTAATATGAATCATTTGTACCTTTATAAACTCGTAATAGACAGATATAACAGAATGCACACCTTTACTTTGCATAAGGTAGTCTCGCACTTCACTGGACTGTGTCAAATTCCCAAAGACACGCGTGGCTTCTAGCACTGCGTCCATACTGGAGCTGAGTAACAACTTCATCATCACTGAAAACACAAACACATAGACGGATTAAGTTGTGATTCTTTTGCTTCTGATGTGTACAGACATTGCACTTGTTCTCACACTTGGCGATGGTGAGGTGACAGTTTCTGAGCGCTGAGTTTGGCTGCTCGTAGAAAGACAGGTTGTTGATTGTAGCAGCAGAGTTCACCGTTAGCTCCTCGCTCTCCTGGACACACCTCAGCTCTGAAGAAACACAACAAGAAATGCATCGGGATGATTCATGTACAGTTTACCATAGATTTAAAGTCTCATTCATTGTATTGGCTTTTTGCAGCAGCTATTGTACTGTCTCTCCTTCCTTAATTTTTTTTCCCCCATTTGGATTTACCAGAGGACCAGATGCCCTTCCTTGCACATCTCTTTTTACATCTCTTTTTATGGATCTGCTCAAAGTGTACACAGCGCCTTTTATCCCCTTGTGGTTGTATTGCTGTATTACACATTTATTTGCTGGATATCCTAATGCAGTAATGGTGCTAGAGGGTTTTTTAAGAAGTATGCATGGAAAGTAATGCAGAGTATGTGACACAGTTGGCACACTAATAAAGCTCATGTTAAGGCCCTGGCTCCAGGCTGGGCTATGATCCTGAAATAGCAGTAGATCAGGAGTGTGATTATGATACATCTGAAATATTGCGGTTACAAAGTGAGTAATGTGGATTTCATTTCTGGTTTTGACTGGTCTCTTTGTTGTCACACTGAATCTTGTATAATATGAAGTTTTTGGTCTGCAATAGGCCCAATGTGAAGCTTAAAGCAATCTATTGTACTATTTTGAAACTTGGTCATCCACAATCACCCAACTTCATCTGTCACCTTCTTTAAGTTCACTTATTTCAGTAGTTATTATGCAGCCAAAATCAAATCAGTGAACTCAGTACCTAGTATACATAGTACACAATATTTAAGAAATGTATTGTGAGGATTATGCTTTTTTGTCAGTGTACTATAGTTTCTGACTCAATGAAGCTGAATTTCATTACATATAAAATTCTCAGTATTTAATTTCACTTGCTCAGTTATATTTCCTTAGTACACTGAAACCAAAGTGTGAAGACTGAAACTGCAACTTTCTCATCACCAGTTTCAGTTCAAAATGTCCTGAAACAAAACCGCATGGAAGTGTGTCTCACATCCTGCAGCTGCTGGGTCTCACAAGCGGGTAAACCGTAGGAGGACGCGTCACGTGACGAACAGCACGTACAGACAGAAAAACAAATGAAAGAAAAGACACATGGGCACTCTGATCAAAGTCAGGTTTGTTCCCAGCAGCACGGATGTGGTTCACTGCTGATGTATAACTTACTGTACACAGGAACAACAGGTACAGTGTGTAGACAGTTACAGGAGGTGAAAATCCAAATTTAGAAGAATCGATTCAGATGAATTTCATAAGAATGAAACTGGTTAACGAAACTATAGAGCTATGGGAAAGGTTTTGTGAGAACAAACTTACTGACTACATGAATAGAAAACTGCAAACTCAACCTGCTCTTGGAGACACAGTATTTATTTTTATAATGTCTATAGTATTGTAGTATATATGTGTATGATATATCTTCTAGAAAATTAAAGATCCCCTCCTCGAACCGCCACCTTAACGTGGTGGAGAGGTTTGAGTGCCCGAATGATGCGCCTCCGGGTCGGGGACAGGTCTCTCACTGTTGTGTCAGCCTATGGTCTGAACAGCAATGCTGAGTACCCGGCCTTCTTGGAGTCCCTGGGAGGGGTAATAGACAGTGAAATGACCAGGGACTCTGTTGTTCTACTGGGAGACTTCAACACCCAATGTGGGCACTGACAGTGACACCTGGAGAGGGGTGATTGGGAGGAACAGCCTCCCTGATCTGAACGAGTGGTGTTTTCTGTTATTGGACTTCTGTGCTAGTCACAGTTTGTCTATAACAAACACCATGCTCGAGCACAAGGGTCTCCATAAGTGCACGTGGCACCAGGACACCCTAGGCCGAAGGTCAATGATCGACTTGGTTGTCGTATCATCTGACCTCTGGCTGCGTGTCTTGGACACTCGGGTGAAGAGAGGGGCTGAGCTGTCAACTGATCACCACCACTGGCAGGGGAGGAAGCTGGAAAGACCTGGTAGGCCCAAGCGTATCATGAGGGTCTGTTGGGAACGTCTGTCAGAGGGACCTTCAACTCGCACCTCCAGGAGAGCTTCTCTCGGATCCCGGGGGAGGCTGGGGACATTGAGTCCTAGTGGACTTCGTATGTGAATAAATGCAAGATAGATGTGTTTATTATACTGTAGAACCTTCCAGGTAAAGCAATAACATCTCTATGGAGAAACGTTACACAGTGCACTTTTAACTAAAGCTACTTTTTCTCACCAAAAAAGCTTACCCACATTCTATAGTTAAGTAAATTTCCACTTATCATTTGTACATGAGATGCTTCCCCAGGTGCAGCCGCTTTATGTTATTTTGTGTTATGTGATTTGGTAGCAATAAAAGTTTAGAACCCAGTGACTCTTCTGTTAGCTTACCTAAAGTTTCTATCAACAGTTGAATGAATGTGGCGTTGTTGGCCAGAGCGGGGCCTACACTGCGGTGGATGCACATATTAGCCATCACCCACACTAATTTCACCAGCACGTCATCAGACTGGTGAGGACCCCCTGGTAGTGTGGTCCCTGTGAGTTGTCGGGGGTGTTCTTTGCCGTTGCCTCTTCGCTGGTATCTGTCGTAGATCTGAAGAAGGACGTCCACGCTGCCCTCACACTTAAACAGCTCCAGTCGAGCCTCGTCACTTTTGGCTGTGATGTTTCCCAATGTGAACAGCAGGCGAACAACCAGGTCCTGGAGAACAGAACACAGGGTTATTTATATGAGACATTTAAAGGTGCTCTATGTAATTTTGGAAACAAAGTAACAATGGAAATGCCACTGATTTGCCTATGTTCTACAGTATGGCAGTATGTGAGTGGGGTCATCTTCCCACAGATCTGACTGAAGTTGCAAATTCTCAATAACCAAATTCTGGATCTCTTAAGCAATTTAATTTTATCTTATGTTTGTTGTTAGGCTGCTATTTTTAAACTGCATTCTGCTCTAACTTTCAAATACAATCAATTTTTTTTCCACAAATGCCCCTAAGACGGGCATGATTTTTTTTCTTAGGAGGTTACATAAAAATGTCAACTTGACCAGACTCTAAAACTGGTCAGCCATTTTCCCCTCTCACTTACAACACAGAAACTATCCACAGAATGACAGCATGAGAGTCAGTGACGCAGATAACATGTGGAGCAGGTGATCAGGACCCACTTAACCGTCTCTGAACGTGCAGGGACACCGCTCTGTGGACAGAACAGTTTGTCCCGGGACAGGCTTCTCATTACACGTCATGGGGGCGCACATATGCCTTTACGAGCCGCCTGTTTTTCATCTCCACATATGTTACAGATGTGTGTCCTCCCCCTCACCCCTGCTTCACCTTTTGTTGACTTATCCTCCCTGTTTTCTCTCCTTTTAATTCCACCCCTAATTGCTTCATTATGTCTGGGCGCCTGATTGCAAGTCAAAACAGAATAGAAACATGCACACAACGTACAGTGAATGTGATTGGACAGAATGTGGTGGTAAACACAGTGCTCTGAGGGGTAAACATGTTAAATTGAGTGGGATCATATAACCAGTAAACGTCTTGGAACACGTAGAACCAGAGGGGCTAATAAACTCACCTGCTTTTGATGGTGTTGGCTCAGCACTTCCAAAAATAGTTGGTAACAGCCGGGGGTCTGGGAGAGAGCGATGTGGCACTCGGAGTATGAGGACAGTTTACTAATGGGGAGAGTGGACAAATAAAGTCAGTAAAGAAACCACTGAGCCGCAGACAGCATGGCTTTCATTAGTGGTATTCGGCGCTTAATCAGAGGGTGTTCAAGCACTTTTAGACTCTTGTGATGGATTGGGGAAGATAATAAACATACACAGCAATGACTATTATAATTGTCTCAGACAGGCCTATTGCTTCTTTGAGTCCAGTTTAGTTCTGATCTGGACTTGGTTTGAACGTCTTCGAGTCCCAATTTAGTTCTAGTGCTGTTGAGGTTTAGTTCTGAGTTAAGACTAAATTCTGATATGTGAAGTGTGACTGTGTGAACACACCCTGAAATACAACCAAACAGAGCAACAGCTTTACATGAAGTTCATGTAACTCTACACTATACCTACACTATCTCCACATATAAAGGTCTTGGTAGCACAATTCACCTCCCTATGGTGTAACTGTATTTGAAAATTTGAAAAAGTTACCTGAATATTCTGGAGATGTTGGTGCAGATGTCCTGGTCTTTGTGATGTTGCTGTAGCAGAAGGCAGAGGTCAGACAGCAGACCAAATGAGACGAACAGTGGGCGAGACTCAGGGTGATCAGCCATGTTTCTCAGAGTCACTGTCAGCTGAGTCCAAAATGAAAATCAAAATTGAACAGAAAAAACATTGTCAGCCTGATGCCTTTTTGTTTTAATAAGCATAATAACAATAATTTCATTATAAAAACAATAAAAGAACACAACAGTGCGAGTGCTTTCAGATGACCTTAAAAGAGTGACCAGAAAAGTACTATATTTAGGAAAGTTATTAATCACAGGCAGGCAAAAGAAAAGACAAAAGAATTCAAAATTAAAGGGTACACTTTATTACACTATTACATTGTACCTTTGCCAATAAGCACTGTGTGACAACCTGTAAGGACATGTAAGCCAAACCCTAACTAATTAACTAACCCAAAACTTAACCCCAGCCCTTTCTTCAGTGTAATTACATGTTGTTTATGGTTCAGGTGCACTATGTCACTTTTCTGGTGTAGGGTTTTGCCTTTAGGCCTCATTACAGATCAGATCTGTGAAGAGATGTTTTTGAGGAATTTAATAAATTGAATAAATGCAAAAAGCAAAACCAAATCCACAGAGACAAGCTAGTGGCAGAACGTACAACAGAAAAGTTACATAGTGCACCTTCAACTTCACAAATATCTAATTCCACTGAACCTGAATACTATATGATTTTTTTTCTTTACCTGTACAAGTATGTGTCCTGCTATGTTCATATTTGTTTCTTCTATAGGCTGGAGCCTTTGAATGAGTTTGTGAGACACCCCGACACAGTTTTTGTCCAACAGCCGCTTGAGGATGGTCTTGTTCCCAGACAAAAACTTCAGAGTCCCCACACAGTACAGAAGCACCTCTCCACTGGAAGACACATCCTCTGTGCTCAGAATGTCCAATAGTGAATCTACATATGAGAGATTAAAAAATACATGATACATAATATATGATATAAGACACTGCAATTTTCTGATTACGCAGACAAATAAAACAGATTATAACAGTACTTCATATGTCTGCGTTATTAAATTAACCTCTCAGACAGGAAATACGGTGACTCATATAGTTGTATAAAAGCAGTAACGTTGTGGGCATCAAGGCTATGTTAATCCAGATGAACCAAAACAAGGTGATATACGAAATTTAAACCACATAAAACAATAGATACTAAAGGGCAGTGCATGTGGAGCAGATCACCATGACCCACAAGTGTGTTTACCTAAGACGGGGCTGTCCTGGAAGAGGTCATCGTTGCTTTCACTGCGGCTCAGCTTAAACACAAGCTTACAGATGTTCAGAAGGTTGTTCCCACTGACGCACAGCTGGACACAAAAGAAATGTTATTACTATTCAAATGATCAGCAGGAGTTTTTATACATTGTCTACTCTAGCTGGGAAAATATTAAGCTTTCTTAGTAAAGAAAATGGTATTATACTTATATTACATATATTTTGAAATCTTTTATTTTGACCTAAAGCATTTTTTAAGAACTAATTTACTTAAAATTTATACTTTCAGTTTTTTTCATACTTTTAAACAGTGCTCTACTGTGTAACTCTGGAGGTTTGATGTGTTTTTGCAATTGGTGTTTAAAGTCATACTGTGGAACATAGCAAAGAGACAAGGAGGTGATGCTAAAGAAGCAGATTTCTGAGCCATTAAAACACATGGAATTAAATAAATGTATAGATATATTAATGCCAAACTGTGGAAAATTTTAAGAAAAGCAATATTATCATGAAGATTGGCAAGTGGTATGATCTCTGCCAGAATCAGGACTATAACAAGTTGAAACCAAGACAAAACATGACTTGATTGACATGTTTTAATAAAAAGATGTTCAGTACCAGATGGGGTATAGACTCACTTGAAGGCAGATCTTGGCAATGTGCAGGTTTAACCGGGCTGAGTTGAGGTCAATGAGACGGAAAAGTGTTCGTAGTATCTTAGATCTGCCTTTACAGCGACGTCCCAAAATGTCTGCCGTCGCCATGGCATGATAAAGCTGCTCACATAGATCACACAGGGCATCATCTCCCTCCCCTGAGCCCATCTGACCTCCTAGCATTGGAGAGACACACAAAAAATAATGTGAAGTTTTGGACAGCAAGGACATGTGCAACCAAAAACCAAAGCAAATACTGCATCTCAAAATGAAAACATCTCATTGTGAGTGTTGGCAAGTTTGGGGCGAAGTAAAACCCAGATATTGTGAAACAGGCTACTCCGAAGCGAGATTTATTATTTGCACAGGAATACTTGGGGTTACATATTCCTGAAAAATCATTGACCAGGACAGGAGAACAACATGTACCAATTTTCTGGGAAACTGAAGACATAAATTACAAAGTCTGTCAAAAACAAAATGAATAATTATGTATTTAATAGGTTTTACTGAAGATTCATATTGAGATCCAAATATGGCTAGCACAATCGCCTCATAGCAAGAAGGTCCCCTGTAGATGCCCCTGTTTTCTATAGGCTAATCTTCTTGCTACGTACTCCTGACAAAGATTCAGGCACAAGATATGCAGATGGGCCCATTTTATATTGATTGCGTATCGTTTTGTCTTGTACTTTCTCCTGTTTATGTTGAATCACTGATTATCTTTGTACATAATTACATTTGTTTTTGAACACTTAAACATTGGAAAGGAGAGGCCCAGTCCTGGAAGCTACAAACTAGACGCAGAGGAAGAGCAAAGGGTGGAGTCTTTCCTTGTTTTTGAGCTGAAATAAATGTTTTCCCTGTATAAATAACAGACTCTGGCTATTCCTAAAAAAGGCCCGGCTACAGTCTGGCAATAAACACAGCTCTGCAATTTCCCACTCATCTAAAAGGTGTTTTATGCATGAGCCAGAAGCCACTTGCTGTGATAAATATTTAATATTTATCTTTGAAATGAATTTTCCATTAAATTTGTAGAATGTTAAAATATTTACATACACAGATTTCATTTCATGGCTGCCAGACTACAGTTTCACTCAGACAGTTTTATGTGGACACCAAGCAAAACACTTTCAGGATTGGTTTTCATCTGCAGAAGAAATTACATTTAGTTCTAGGAAAAAGCTTGAAGAGACACTAATAAAGTATATCGCATCTATGAATTATTGACATTATAACGTTTATATATTAAATACTGTATAAAAGTTTTGGCTGATGAATGAAATATTTTAAGGATTTTATAATAATTTAATTAAAGCCACGGTATGTATGTAGTTTTTGCCCCAAAAATGGCTTGCATCTACTGCCTACTGCCTTCTCCTACTTGTCTCTAAGGATGGATATGGATGTTGTTTCTTTAGCTACAGTCTTGCACAGTATGGCATAAAACCTATCTAATAGTCCATGGAGAACATTCCAAACAGTTCTAACTTTCAATTTCCATAGAATAATGTAGGTGCTGCGCCACCCCTAGAAAGTTACATACTGTACCTTATACTGTAATGCACACATTACATTGCATTACATCTCAATAGACTTCAATATGTTGTTTATTTCTTTACCTGTCAATAGGTTGTAACAAAAAACACTGGAAACCAGTTAGAATTGCAGTGGAGGAGGCAGTCTTTCTATGTTTTGTAATAATAATCTGTTTCAAAATGTTATAAAATCGGATTGTGACAGAGGCTCATATGACGCTTGTGTCTTCAAATGCATACATCTCCAGCACTCTACCTGCGACTATGGCCTCTAGCTGTTCCAGAAGAGGAGCAATCCTATTATTCCAGACCAGTGACTGTGAATCCTGCTCAGTGCACAGTCTGCTGTCATTGTTCTTCACATCTGAAAAGGGGAGACATATTCACAGTTAGCCAATTACCGCCCACTCAGACACCACAACATTAGCAGCAGCAGTAGCAACCAAGCACAGTTCGTAAGTTCAACATCTCAAAATAAAACTGCAGGAAGTTTGAATCCAGAATGAAAAGATCAGTGTCTTCAATGTAACTTCCTCTGATTTGTCACTGATCTGTCGCTAAGCACATGCAAATTTGTTATGGACTTTTGCACCCATGTTCTCAACAGGAAACTGTGGTTGCACAAGCTAACAGCACACGCTCTTTTCTTTGCTGATTGTGCGATGATGAGGTGGTTCAATCAAAGGTTGCCCGGGTTAGACACAGAAGTTTATGTTGCAAAAACATTTCTGGGCAGAATATGAACATAAAACATCGGAAGACCAAATTAATCTTATTGGACTAGAATATGAAGCTGGTTTCAAAATAGTATAATTTACTGTGATTTACAAGGGATTCAAAAGACAAAAGTAGAAGTGGAACAGTAACAACTTACAGCTTTATAAATTTAGAAAGAAATGCAACTGCACTAGTATATTTATAATTTATGTTTCAAATGTACTATTTTGTTCAGAGTACATTGTAAATAACTCCAGGAGCAGTTTAGAAATGACTGAAATATGAACTGCTAAACTACAAGAATCCCATGCATTTTATTTTTATGCAGAGGTATAAACTACAGGTTCAACAAGAATTTTAGATATGAAATTGGATTGTGATTTATTGTGCAACTCTAGCACGAAAGGCCTTATACATTTCATGTGGCACATAAATCTATTTGCCCTGAAGGCTATGAAAGGTTACTTAGCTTGAGACCCACCTGCTTTACATTTTCCACCCACGTCGGCCTTGACCTCCAAGTCAACACCATGAGAAGATATTTTACTGTAGACACAATGAAAGTTTCATGAGATCAAAATAATGTAAGTATTGACTGTATAACTCAATAATCATATCAAGAAATAAAAACATATTTATGGGTTTCAGAATGATGAGAAATAAGGAGTTTGCGGAGGGAATATTTTCAAATTAAATATTATATATAAAGTCCTGAAACTGTTGCATATAACAGGAGGATGAAACGCATAATTCCGTTTTACTTTTCATTGTTTTAAGTACATTCACCTAAAAGTGACTTGCTATGAAGTCATACCATTCCTAACATGGCCACTGGGTGTCTCTGTTGCTGCAGTGGTGGAGGCCTGGCTCAGAGCAGGTGCTGTTATCTCTCTATCCCGTATTGTCAGTGGAGGTACATTTGACCACATGTAGATCAGTATCGGTGTAACAGTCGCAAAAACACTGAGCCTTGTCTCTGAACAGGAACCAAGTGTTGACTCTTGTGGTTCTTCTGGTTTAGCTCTACTCGTGCTCTGTCTCAGTCTGACGCCTTAAACGCACACGCCCTTGTCGTGATACATGCTCTGAGTTGTGGGTTTCTCCCACCGTGCATCATCATGAGTGTATTTTACTCTTGTCATGTCACTGTCAAATGCTCTGTGGTTTGTCTCGTACTTGGACACCGGACAACTCTAACTGTGGGAACAGAATTTGTCTGTTTCATCAAAGTCACGCAAAAGTAAGGCGTTAGTTTAAACATATAATTATTGTATTGTACATTTATTTTGTATTATTATGTACTGTGTGTCTGATTGAAAAAAACAGACTAGAAGAAAAAGGAAAATATAATGAAAAATAAATAGCATGGTAACTAAAAGCTTAAGTGTGGTGACTGAAAACAAGACCAATTCTGCAGGGTAATGCTTCAGCTGTTGATATTATGACTAGTGATGCATCCATCCAATACAAGCATCTGATATCACAGCGATACTGAAAAATGTACTGGTAATAGTTGGCCCAGTTTTATAATGTAGAAACTTTATTTACACAAAGCTGTTCAGTAGTTACTTAAGGGATAAATAAGAGCTACATAACACATTTGGATTGGTTCTGTCTTAATTTATACTCAAAAGCAGATACTTACAGCCACAATATCAAAATCATCCCTTATTATTACTAATCCTACCCCTATCCATAACCGTAACACAGTAGAAAACCTGCATCCAACTGTAATCCAAGAACATTACAATGCTATTTCTAATTCCCCAAATTAATGAATATATGTTTTTAAATAACACTTACTAACCATACTACATTGGATATTATTCCTATACTGTTTTTTACTGGGATTGTTCAATTTCTTCATGTTTGAAGATAGTCGTAGCTATAGTTTTAGCTTTCCATGACAATCCAACTTTTCACTTCTAATTTGATTTATCTTCCCATTAGTATTTTTCCCCTGAAGATAAAAAGTATGACTCATCCATCTCTCTTCATCCATTTTGAAATTCTCCCTGTACGCATCCTGCTGTTAGAAAAGTGCACTTCCCCAGACCCGGTGGACTTAGTGGAGGTTATTGGTTTAAACTGGCACAGGCGGACCATGCACCAGGCTAAGACACGGTGCAGAAGATGTCAGCGATGGAGCTTTGTCTTTGTATGATAGGATTAAGAATCTGATAATAAGGCCTCTTTGTGTGATCCGGCCATCTCAAAGACATGACCTCATCCCTGTGCGCGGCAGTCACAACACGCTGCTGCCAGCCTTACCCCAGATGGGCACCCAAATCTAATAGAGAGAGAGCCATTTGGAGCTATAAAGCCACGGCTTACTGGAGAAAGACAAATCAAGTGATGTCTAATCTTCATATCACATCCAACTCATCAGATTAATATGGCATGTCGTTTCTATTTTCACTCTCACCACTTTCTCTGGCAAAATTTTTACAAAATATATAGCCAAAAACCCAAACATGCGGACCATCTGTCAGTAACAGGTTTTATAATCATGTTGTTACTTTGACCTATTTAATAAACTGTATAATACAATGCAATAATGAGTAATAATACAATGATGTGCAAAAGTGCTGGGTTATCTATCTTTCAATCATAAACTGACCCACCCCTATTGGTTTTTATTTCGACCTCTTCTCTTTTAAAGTGGATTTTATGATGATTATTTATGTTTCGATTTGTTTGTATTGTAATTTTAATGCCTTTCATATTCTGCAAAGCACTTTCAATTACTTTGTGTACAAACTGTGCTATACAAAGAAATGCATGGCTTTCTTACCATGGTCCACTATCATCACCACACCTGCAGTTTATAATATTGTCCAACAACAAAACTTTGCCAACATTTCTCCTGTGTCCCTTCTTCTTAGAAAGTATCAGTACTCCATCTGAGAGAGCATGATAGGAGGCCATGATAGTTGTGTAATAGTTTCTGTGCAAAGTGGATGTGTATATGTGTAATGTTTTTTTTTTCTTTTCTAGGGATTGTGTAGCTCTCGGGCAGTGGATGTATTGAGTACTGTGCTTATTTGTATTATTCAGAGACAATAAAGGCTTATCTACTTACTGTACTACAGGGCTGCACTTATTTTATTTTATTGGCCGACAGCAATATGAAATATGGTGTCTGTTGGCTTCTCTGTATACATATTAATAAACTATATTATTAACAATAAACAGAAATGGTTTATTCTTTTTTTGCCTTTTTGATTTTATAATGCAGTTTTTCTTATAAAAGATTTTGGCATGCGCTTTAGAGTCTGTGTACGCCACATAACAACTCATAATTTTATTGGTCGACTTTTACTTGTTACAGGCCTACTGTTCTGTCCAGCAATGGTAGAGAAATCTTCAAATATTCCAGCGTCACATCAACTTTTCAACTACTCAGCTCATCCGATAATAATATTAAAGTTATGATTAATTATAATTCTACATTAAACACTTGCTACACACAACAAATCAACTTGTGGAGTAAAGATGTTGTGGAGTGGTGGTGATGGGCCAGTTCTCTTGTAAAAGTGTTTTATGACCTGTCCCTGGCCCACACCCCCCAGCCCTCACAATCGATTGGTGGATGGATTGTAACAGCAGGACCCGGATCTCACGCAACGACTTATGGCTAACTGACAAGCTGCTGATGAGTTGTGCAGGAAAATAACTGAGATATCTGCCCTCACTGCATCATGGAGGATTGAGAAAGAGAGATAGGAGCAGTTGGATTTAAAGTAAAGTCAAAAGAGGACAAGATACAATGTGTAGTAAAATAGAGCAGTGTTTAACAAGAGATGAATGTTCCACGCTGACAGATTTCCATTCACAGATTTTTGCATTTATCAGAACACTTTCACTGAATTGAACAAAAGGAGATACACTTATACCTCTGAAAAGCATTAAACTTTTAAAACAGCCCACGGGTTGTATCGTTAAAGCCAAGAGAAGCAGTAAAACACTTTTTGCATGATCGGGCAGGAATCGTACAATGGACTCTCAGCACATTTTAATTGAAGTGGTCCAAAAACGTCTTAGGTGATAGTTTTGGCTCTAGTTTTAGTTTGAGATGAAACTTTTGGACAATTGGCCATTTCACAAAAGGGCTGTAAAAGCTCTGGTGATTGCTCTTGAGATTCGCTTCTTTTTCGCTCCAAATGATTGTGGCTCCTTTAGCACAAGTTCTCAAATTAGTCTAAATTTTTAAATTTGACAAGATATTTCTGTATGTAATTTAACCAACTAAAATATTTCCAGCATTATCCAATTGTGATTAGTAAATTAAATAAATACCTACAATTTCAACATTGTGACAGATGGAAATGTGTAACACAATCACGCCACTGTAGCTTTTCTGGCCACCTTTGCCTGGAATGTTCCACTGAATGGCATTAATGGCATAGCTTGAATAATATGTATTCTTACTGTGTGCAGGGTTGCCATAGATCTGACCTGTAACTACACATTGTGGCGCTAGCCTCCATGGAGATAGAAAAGTTAAATTCCATTCCGTGGAACATTTCAGGTAAAGAAATTCTAAACTTAGTGAAAACAAGCAGGTGACCAGATCCTCTGACCAGAAAGAAGGACATACTGCCCCTTTAGGATAGGTAATAAACACTTGCTCTCATTATTTTAACTACTGAAATAGATGGCATTTGCTACAATACAAAGAATACAAAAAACAAGCAACAAAAATAGAAGAGATACATTTTAAGTATTCATAATTTTATTCACGAGTTGTACTGAAGGAACAGATGTAGCGCGTAGCAGGAGAGAGAGGGCTGGAATAAGAGGGTGGATTGTGCAGTGAGAGTGGAGCTTACCTTTCATTTTGTGTTGTATTTGGGACAGGTCTGAGGGGACCACAGTGGACCGCAGCGTGGTCAGGGACGAGACGCTGTTTCGCAGACGACTGCCTTTGTTCTGGTCTTTGCTTTAGCCTTTCACTCCCTAAAAACAAGATAAAAACATCCACATTATGTTATATTGAATTATAAGAAAGTGTCAAATTATACGGAAGTGGGTTGTGTGAATATATTTATTGTAAGATTCATAAACCTTAGTCGTATTCTTGACTTAACTTCAGGCAATTTTTTCACAAACAATAAGCTTACTGGGGCAACAAAATTTAAATAGAAACACTGAAGAGCACTTTTAGATGCCCCATATTATGCAATTTTCTGATCTATGTTAACAAGTTGTTTCTTCATCAAAAACATAGCTGTCTCATTCATACATGTATAACGCCCAAACGGAAAACACTCTACCTTGAAATGTCATATGTTAAAACAAGAAATGTTCCACTGTGCTTTTAAACTCCATTCACTAGTATCATTTGGATAATTTCAGCCCTGGAAATGCCACCCTCTTCTGAACAAAACGTAAAGGGTAGCTGTTAACTTGAAAACTGCTTCATGACATCACAAGATGGAACAGAGGGTTTTGAACTTTGGAGGTGTAGACAGCCTAATAACACAGGATTATTTAAACATGTGCGAATTAAACAAAACACAACTCTGGGTATGTTTTTGATAAGATAACAACCTTCTAACATGGTTTAAAGCTCAAAAGAGCCATTTTTGTGTAATATAGGACTTTTATGATACAGCTTATAGGAGTAATATGATAAAACAATTTGTCCAACTGCCAATGCTTGAATAGGCTCTACATAAGAATCAGTGCTGAGAAGAGTAGCAGTATTTCTTCACACAGGCTAACAGTGAGAATGTAAATCAGGCAAAATGTCAGCACGTGAAAGGATCCATTCATTTTGTCTTTTCGAGTCCGGCTCCAGTGGAGCTGTCGGAGCAGGAGATCTACAGCAGCAGCTTAGAGTGAAATCATTGAACGCTGGATGTTCGAGTATCGCACAGATTCTTTATTATGGGGACTCCTGATGACACAGAGGTAACACTATAAAAGGAAAAGGCAAGTCGACTTCGAATTAACAACTATGAGCCAGTCGACTCCAAACTTAAGAGATAGAGAGATAGATGTATAAGGCACTATATTCTTGTATATATTCTTATATAAGTGTACAGTTATGATTGTATTCTGTTTGAGGTACTTTTTACAATCATTAATTACAATTATTTATGAGTCATGTTACTTCAAAATGCATTGTGTAACATTCCTGCAACCTGATTGTTTCCATAGAGACTTGTCTTGAAGGTTTTAGGGTGTGGCATTAAAATTACGTTTCTTGGAATTATTTAATTACAAGTGTTTTTTTTATCACTAATAAATACCTTAGAATCATTGTAACTTTGCCCCATTACATTACCTGTTTATCTTTATAATAGAACAAGATTAATGCCATACTGTATAACATTTCAGGCAAAGCTATTAAATATTCATGGAGACAAGCAGATGTTACAGTCAAGACACTTGTAAGAAGTCTGGACCCACTACAGCTGACATTTTATATGCCACTAGAAAAACATTAGAAATGGCAAATAAATCCAGTAGATATTAAAGTTATCAAAGTACACATGAGAATCTGATGTGGAATGTTAAAATCTGATGTGGGTCACTTGATCCTATTTGTTCGTATAATCAAGCTTAGAGATAACACAAATTGGGGGTCTGTCTTTACCATCTGTCTCAGCAGGAGGCATAATAGGGAGAGAGCCAGCGCGGCGCAGTCGAGCCCGGGGTCCTATCAGAGGCCTCCTCGCCTCCAGAGGATCAGCAGGGGGTTTGGGCAAGACGTGGACTGGATCTCCACTCACTCCCGGAATTGGAAACGTGGGCTTCTGCAACACAAATATAGCACCATGTTATTTTTATTGAATTCATAAGTTTCAGGCATAAGGATTTCTTCTTAACTTGAAGGATTTGGTGTGGGAAAGGTCCTCACAAAATAAGGAAACCATTATTTGCCTGAAACCTATGAATAGAACAGGTTAAAAGTATAATAAAAAGAAATAATACTTACATGGTTAAGTGGAGAGAGACGAGTCCCTGAACCTGGCCTGGAGTCAGGTGATTCAAAATTTTGTGCATGAAGACTATGAAAAAGAAAAACACTATATTACTTTTCAAGATTAATTGTAACACAAATTATCTCAATGTAAATGCATATTGTTCCTCACCTGAAGGCGGATGGGGGCCTGTTGTCTGCATTGGCCCGCACTGAACTCGTCCCAAACAGTTGTCTGTGAGCATCTCTGGGGGTTAAGGGGCGCTTGGTGATCTGAACTCTGAGGGACTGCCGGACCTCACTCACAATCTCAGCACTGGTTTTTATCAAAGAGTTTCTTCGGGGGAAGAATGGACTGGAGATTTTAGGCTTCCCCTCAGCCGAAGCCATTTAGACCCATGTCACAGCTACAAACACAGCCTGGAAAGTCCAAACATTAAGGAGTTAAAGAATATATAAAGTTCTATGCAATGTTTTAGCAGGAGAACTATACTATACTATATACTATACTATACTATAAAAATACTTTATTGTTTCCATTTACTAATCAACATAATTTTCAATAGTAAAGGCTATAAAACAATGCATGACCATGACCAACAGTGTCCATCCTTAAATTTATGGATTAGAGGATATTTTAAAGTCGACACAACTTGTTTTGGAGTGCATAGCTCATTAGGAGAAGCGTGTAAAGAGTTTAAAGCTTCGTATTCCCAATGCGCGTTCACGAACCCTCTCCATAGCAACCAAACGCCGCTGAAGGAAGCGAGGAAAACAAAACAAACCGGGGAAATGAAGTTTTATCAGTAAAAAACCAACAATAAAGTTAACGAAAGCTTATCAAAGACTGTTGCACAAAGGTTCATCAAATGCACATCAAAGACGCGTGTATAAACCAGTGAGATGAACTGATGGAAATTAGCCAAATAAACTTACAGTCAGTTGTTTACTTGACTCAAGCAGGAAGAAGCGGTCTTTTACTTAGGTCCAAACGCAATAATATGTTAAATGTTAAAGCTAAAAAAAAATTACAGGAATTTTAAGTGGCCCCAACTGAACGCCGCTAACTTTACGTGCTGTAGTAGCTTTCAGAGTCACGTGCACGAGCATCGGAGGAGAGAAATCTCGCGAGAAACCAAACCATCATCGATACTTCCATGAAATGCTCCGATTACACGAGGATATCGATGAACGATGAGATTTGCAAATGAATAAACGTTTTGCTTCACCTGTGACTAATAAATTAACTTATATGGGATGTAATGGTCTGTCCTCATTTCAGTTCAGCAGATTTTAAAACTTTTTGTTTTTTAACCTCTGTCAACTTTTTAAAACTCCATTCATAGTATTTTACAGAATTTCTGGACATGCTTTTAACACCTTTATACCTTTAGTCTGCAAATGGTTCATTGTCTCATGTTTCTATTTACTGTTCCATGTCATGGCTGATATGTGAATGTATTTTGTTTATACTGTTTTACACTGCCTCTTGAGCAGGTCGTCCTTGTAGAAGAGAAGGCGTTTTCAGTTGACTTACCTGGTACAATATTGAATAAATAAATATTGAAAGAGATTAGTTTAATTTCCCCCAGCTTTCTGCCCCTTATCCATCGTCTCTAGAAAGCACACCTACCACAGGGGATATGCCTTTAAAACACTTTGCCTCTAGAATATCTTTTATCCTCAAATTAGAGCATTTTCAAATAGTCTGGGTCTAAGTGAAATTAAATTATTATTGATAACTATATATAAAGTGACACATACCTTTGGTAGCCTTTCCATAACATGATAAAGCAAATACTTTTTAAATCAGTAAATTATGGTGATAGGTCTTTAATTATTAAAACTTAAATAAGTATGAAACATATCCATATTTGAAAGATAGGTGACAAATGATACACCTACCCACCTCCCATGTTTATGTATTTACTTTGAGTGTACAAATTGGATTTATTCATAATCAGTTGACTGGATTGAATAAGCTGGTTATTATCTGACAGTCCTGAAGGTTAAGCAAAATCATAAAGCCTTGTCTATTCTGAACAGTAATCAGACCATTCTGCACACTGGCATTATATTCAAATGAAGTAGTTAAAGGAGTCATTCAACTCACAACTTGGTTCTTTAACATGACAACCCAGACCAATCCACCAATGAGATTGCTCTCTTATTTTCTCTCTCATCCACTCAGAAACGTTCTCAGCATTTTTTCTACAATGGGCCATACATCAAACCAGTCTTGTGTGCCTCTGGTTGGATTTAAATAGCCTTACATGCTTCAGTCTCTTGGATACAGTCAACTCCATTGGCGGAGAGTGCAAGCTGGGCATGGCCAATGGTGGGGCATCACTACAGGGCTTAGTATCCAATGGGAAGATAGAGAGGCAAGAGTGCTGGTGCCGTTGTCAGTAGGGGAGGGAGGAAACATGCTGCCAGGACAGTTGGCACAAACCCAGACTAAACTAGGTATTCTTCAAGTCCATTTGATAGGGCTGACTTACAGCTTTGGTTGGAAAAAGAAAAAGCTATATTGTGACGAACTAACATAGGCTCCCTACACAGTGACCTTAAGAAACCTCCCATAGTTGACGCTGTAGCAAGTTGTAAACACATATTTTTATTTTCATTTCTTACCCTGCCATTTTTTAGTTTTATTTTTTGGCATTTGTTAGTTGTCAATTGTAAATATACTTCATTGTCAAGAATATATTTTAAAAAAGCAACAGCTAAACATGTTGGCCTATTATTATTCTCACAATTTACAAATATTAACAATTTGTTATTACTGCATTCACTGTTGATCATCTTCCATGTTCATCATGACTCTCTCATGTCGTGTTTCAGTAGTTGCTGGACAGAGCATGAATACATTTGGTCTTCAGTGCTATCTGTTGAGCCACCCACGTCACTCCCATCACGGCCGCTCACGTCACACTTTAATTTGTGCAAAGCCTCATACTGCTCGGAGGTGGTGTGTCTCCTTGACGACAGGATCCATCTCAGGACTGAGAGCACTTAACCTGGAGGACAGGGGCTTCTACAGTAGTCTCTTGAAAGGTCTGACCCCATCAACACAGCTATCTTCGTCTCCTCCAGCACTTTTATATTTTCATATATTTCCTTGATGTATTTATGACATGCCACATCATCTTCTCCTAGTTTGGTTTCACTGAATCCATTTTTGTCCATCTAAGGATGCAATAAATTTGTGCAATCCGTGTGTGGGTTTTGTCATATTAGTATTTTATTCTAAAGACTTTTCATAAGTTTGGGATGATTTACAAAGCATAAACATGCACAATAGAAAGACTTATTGCGGTTAGTCCTGACCAAAGCTATTGCTCAAGCTTTGGAGTTGCATCCCCAGGAACTGCAGAATATAAAAGAAGAGGTCAAATGCAGAAAACAAATGAAAGAAAAACAAACAAACAAACAAAAATAAACCCACAATAACACATAAACACAATTTTGAGGCCCTTTTTTGTGTTATGACTATGTTGGTGAAGAAAAATACTGACATCTTGGGCCAATATTTAGCCCATGCATGCAAGAATTACATGCAGCTAATTTGTATTTGATTATCATTATTTCTGTGATTATTGCACCTAACTGACATTTGAGTGTGGCTCCAAAAATACCACAAACCTCTCTGTGGCATCATTATGCTGTATCATATTGTATTTTTATTGTGACAGTCTTCATTAGTCAGTGACGTTGTTATGGAGATCACCAAGGCGACCAGCTCATCTCAAGAAGACTGCAAAAAAACAGATTACAAATTCAGACATCTCCCCCCGAGTACTCTTCTGATGAAATTGAGGACTAGAGAACTTGAGTTTCTTTTGAGATGATTACCCCGCTTGTGTGCACAGTGTTACATCGCTCTCCCTGCACTAAGTAGATCTTTCCAACATTGACCCTGAAAAACCTAGATTGTACGAGCTAGCACACCCACAGTCATTAGTGAGTAGGTCAAACGCACTTCTTACATTTTGTTCGTACTCAGCATCTCCTCCCGTCAAAAACTGCAAGCCTAAACACCAGCTCTAGCATTTGTACTTGTTAGTCTAAAAAAGAATTAGGATTTTGCAAATAAGTACTTTTAAAGGCAACTTGACAGAAAATAAGTGTAAGACGGCACTTTCTACAGAAACTGCTACTTTTGGAAGTCTGCCACATTTATTAGTAGAAGCAAAAGTGATTATCTCAGTTTTTTTTTATTTCAGTTTTTACATAACGTCGTCTAGCTTTATGTACACAAGACGAACCATCTTTCCACAACATTCACTCACGCAACTGTCTGTATAGAGGCATTCAAACAAAGGACGTGTCAGACAGGGCAATGTCATCTTATCACTCCGCTGGCTTTGTGTACATGGAAAATACAGACATATCTAACAACCCAGTCTCATATTATCCCTGCACAAGCGCTTTTGGGCCCATACACTTGAGCAGACACATGCTAAGACAAGTCCTCAACATAGGGGCATGCAGGTGCACACATGAAGTGAGAATGGATTCAGCTGAAATGATTTTATAATATTATATAAATCTAATATATATTTTATAATGTACAGTGGTGCTGATTGTGTTACACTGAAATTCATTACTTGAGTAGATAAAAAAATGTCCTCACGGAACTGTTTTAACCAACAAATTCCTGCTTTACATACCATAAATCCTTTAGTCATGTCTATCACTATTTCATCTTTGCACTACATATACATTTATATAATTATGTCTTATTTGACACCAGTCTCTTGTTATTTTTACTACTTATTTTGAATGTATTAATACCATTTATATGTTTGCTCTTTGTTTCATAATATATTGTGATATGTGTTCACATAATTTCCCTTATGGATCCAGTTTTGTTCTGTTTAGTGTAAAACCTGTAGCTGAAAGTGAGTAACGAGGAGAGAGTGCAACTGTTTAGGTTGCAGAAAGTGTCAGACTTTCCCATAGAAATAAGTTAAGTCCTCAACAAACAAGATTCATAAACTCATCAAAATAGAAGTGAATCAGCCTTGCATTTTCTGTCTGCTTGTATGTATATCTGAACGCATTTGAATTTGGTGACCTGTGCATGCTTGTCTTTACAGCTGCACAGACCAAGGCCATATCTGACCACCGTCCCAGTAAACACACCATCAAATCCACTTATTCCCAGTTTAATAAATGTGCAGCCAGCAAGGTCTTCTCCCTCCACAAAAGCCTTTTCTGTTTGTGCTGCAGTAGGGAGCTGGTGAAGGCCACTGCTGCCCACTTGCTCACCATTGAATCGGACCCAGTATTTTCATGGCTTTAGTGTTTATCATGGCCACGTTCTTCAAGGGGCTGTGTGCCTTTTTACATGCATTGACAATAAACAACCTCCTCCATTTAATTTATGTTTTTGCTCTTTTCAGGGGTTAATTGAATCGAGTTTCAAGTTGTTGTTTTTTTTTCAGGGCCCTGTGAATAGCATCATTGAACGGACTTACCTAGATTATATATGTTGCGTGACCACATATCATTTAGACAACCACTTATATAGAGAATGTCGAAACTTTTTCAACGGTGCCACATGAATTATAAAAAAATTACACAGCATTATTTTTATTTGATTATTTTTCTCGCAAATTCACTTATTTATAGGAAACATTTTATAAGCAAAACAGTTCAAAGTGCTGCACATATGAAGATAACATTAAAAATAACACCTAAATAGCACCTAAAGTAGCAATAAATAAATAAAGTCAATAAAATTATATAAAATGTAAATGCAAATAAACTAAAGACACAAAACTCACACAGTATTAAAATCCAGAGAATAAAAGTGGTTTAAACTTCCTAATCTATCTTTCCATATCCCACCACAGTGTACAAGTTGCCAAGGTTTTTCCACAAGTTGAGATGGTCACACTAAGTAGAAACGTGCTGTCCTTGTAATGTATTTGTCATTCATGATTTGTTGTCTGTGTAATTTGTTTATTTACAAGAATGCGAGTCTCTTCCTAGTGCCCATGCAAATCGTGCCTGTTGCAGATCCAAGGCCAGGCACGTATGGCTACATCACATGTAAATGAATGGTTTATGGCCAACAGTGGTGTCCGACAGACTTCTCGATAAAAGTCTTTGTCCCTGTTCCTGATTCATCTTTCTTCACTATGAGATCCACCTCTGAAATCTCATGGTCACTACTGGCTCCCACCTCCACAGAACGAAAAGGAGGTTTGGATGTAGTTTTCTTTTCTTTCAGGGCAGCTTTAACATAGATGGCGTGGGTCCATTGTCTAAACTGATATTGATTGTACTGTGTCCACTGGTGTCAGAATGATGAAAAAAGAACAGAATTCCCATAGCAATTACCAGTTATTTGGTTCATTTGACTGGTGAAAAGTCCTCAAAATTGTGCCTCTAAATAGGAAACTGAAACCAGTCAATATGAATGTACAAAAATATTTGATAGGTCCTGAATTGTATAAGATGAACATAGTAATATAATGTGAACGTTTGACAAGTGCTTCATAGTGCAGGGAAAGATTGGCAGTTTTTTGTACTTTACACAATCTTGAAATCCAGCAGTGATGGTTATATTCCTTGTACCACAGATTTTCCCTCACTAACCTTGCATACCCAAAGTGAAACACAATTCTGACATTTGCACATAAACATGATAATATGTTTTGACTGATGGAGCGTGCTGCCGTTGCACTTTTTCTTCTCATGCTAAGGGCCCTACAGTGTTCCCAAACAAAGTTACAGGACCCAGGCCACAAGTGTGTGTCTACGGACAAACACTCAAGAGTAGTTCCCGTCAAACAGACTCATAAACACATATGTAACACAGAGGAGCCTGGCCTGTATAATGAGTCACACATGTAAACACAAACACAGAGACACGCGTGTTTGTATGAAAAGAAAGAGGCGGATGTGGACCAGACATAAAGAGACATGAACTCGCTACTTTCAATACTTGAATTTAAGAGCTATTTTTCATATATGGTTTGACACATGATCTGTGAGCCTGGTAAAGTGGTTATCACATGCAACTTTGCGATGACCAAATGTGAGAAACCACATTTCAGCACTAGATTTTAATTTTGATAAAAGTCAATGCGAACACATGTTTTAGTTTACTACAAAACGTATATATTTTATTAATGTTTGCACATATATGCTTCTACGATTTAAAATATTGACTTTCATTCAAGACTAAAGTTATAAGCAAACAACCTATAAATATTTAAGAATTATTGCTGTCTGTTGCTAAAAGGTGCACTGTGTACCTTTTGTGATGGAGGGTATCTGCTTGTCTCCATGGCGTTATTGCTTTGTTTGGGATGTTCCACAGTATGGCATTAAACAAACATATTGTGTATTTGTTGTACAGGTATTTTTATTTATCAAAAGTACTGCATTATTTCTGTGAGCGAGTCCTCTTTTTCACAGATTTAACCTGTAACATGGCATGGTGATGTGGCCTGCATGTCTCCACGGTGATGGAGAGTTAAATTAAAAGCCACACTGGAGAACATTTCAGTAAAACCAACAAACAAACAAACAAAAACATGGAGTTAAGCAGAAAAGTCATATTTGTTTTCAAGTTTGTTACAAAAAGTACAGGTTGCAGCATGTTGATTTTACTTATAGGTTTGTTAACATTTTTGTAACTCAGTTTTACAAGATATTCTTTGGATGAACTTGTAGATGAAATTGTTGAAATCTTGTTGGCATCTGTCTATAACTAACCATTACCAAACATATAGTATATTGCGGCTTTTGGATTCAAGTTGAGCTTTCCATAGCCACACCAAACCAGAGCTAATGCTTTCTTATTGCATTGTTCCTCTTTATGTCCTATATGCTTCAGTGTATCGACCCCGGCCCAATATTAATGACAGTAGCTCCACCATATTGAATTAAGTCCCAATTGAGGGTTGAATCACCTGCTTAAGGCCTCATGTTTTCTGCTACATTAACTCTTCTTTGTCTGTCCAGGCCCTGCACCATTACTTAAGACAGCGACCCCAGCCTGTGTGAACTGACAGGGGGAGGGGCCAGTGACGGGAGGAACGACAATGAAGCTACAAATACCAGTTCCCTGGCGGTTTCAATGGTGAGTGTGGGCTATAACTCACTCCACACATACACCAAATGTATGCGTGCACACTACGCTAGGGGTACTGCATTGCTTTTCACTGTCTTTGTGTTCTGCGTGTCTCCTACCCCCCATTTAGATAGAGGAGAGTGGTATAGTGAAGAATTATGGCTCTAAGAAATGTGGTGACCTTGACATTGGGGGATATGGGATGACGCTGACACTGACAGAGTCCCTGTGTGGCAGTAAAACACCAGCATAGTGCACAGCTGTAACTCCAGATCGATGGATAAATCAACATAAACAACAAATAATTCAGCAAAATGTTCACTAGAGCAATCTGAAATGGCAATTTGTGTGGTTTTAGTTTCAGTTATTGAGGGATAATGCAGAAGAATGACCAGTATAACTGTTGAGTGTAGTTTGTGGTACTGACATAATGCAAATAATACTATACGGTATTTAAATATAACAATTTCTTGAAATTCTAAATAGGTTATAGTTGCTTGTTTATTCTATAGACCTTTTCTACTGTAAACATAGACTTAGACAAGCCTATTGATCTGCAAAGGAAATTATTTGGACACATCACAATAAATGTAATAACAAAGATCATAAGTATAAAAGGTGATAATACAGTCTGAATATGTCTATGTAGAATCCTTCAGTCATCCAGGTAGAATCCATGGCAAAGGAGAAATTCAATTTGTCAACTGGAGAAATGTTTTTTTGGTTGAATACGTTTCATAGCTCATCACTGCTGCTTCTTCTGTTCTGGTCAGAAGCTGGTGGACACTGTTGGTGGCCTTATATTTGCCTACAGGGAGGAGCTAACTACACTGGAACTGCTCTGAAACTAACACACCTACTTCTTTACAGTTCCTGTTTGTTAGCTAGGTCTTTTGAACTGCACTAAGTGGGGAGACATATCTCTACTGTTCTCTCTGTTTTGATTTAGGTCTAAGGGTGGAGTTGTAAATGGAAGACAGATGATGTCTGAGCCCTCCATTTCTGGATGGATTGTCTTTTCTAACAAAAATAGCCTCTTTAACTCCCTGCCAGTTCTTTTCTCTGGCTAAGATCTGTACCTCACTATCCTCAAAGGAGTGACCCGTGGCTTTTAGTTGGAGATGTATGGCAGACTGAAGTCCCGTGTTGCTCTCTCGTCTGTGTTGGTCCATTCTCTTGTGGGGTGGCTGTTTTATTTCTCCAGTCTTAATGCTCACTGCAGACTTCACTACACTGAATGGAGTAAACCACATTACTTTGTTTGTGGCTTGGTGTTTTGTCATTTGGGTGGACCATTTTCAGTCTTGGGCTTCCTGAAGGCCTCTGCCTGGAGTCAGTCTTCTCCTATCAGTACTGCACAATCTAAGAAAGCCAATGTGTGCTACTTGGCATCTTCACGAGTGCATTTGATGTTAGGATCTGCCACATTGATATGTGCAGTAAAAGGTTCTAAATCTTGAATTTTGATTTTAGAAAAGTTATCATCTACATAATGGAACCAGTAAGTGGGTGGAGTGCCTGGATACAAGGTCGGTGCACTCTGTTCTGAGCCCATGACACAGTTGTGGATTTGCCTGTAGAAGTTTCCTCTGAACTCAAAATAGGTGGTATTTAAAAAAAATGTCAGCAGTTGGCAGATTTGGTCAGGTCAAAGTTTAGTTCTCTCTTCTAGCTTGGTATCCTGCAGTAGTTTCCTCCTTGCTGCCTCCACCACTAGTGATGTAGAGATACAAGTGAAAAGAGAAGTAGGTCAAAGGAAACCATTATCTTGTCCGGGTCAAACTGGGGATGCTTTATTTTGCTCCCAAATTCTGCTGTGTTTTCAATACGATGCTCCATGTTACCCACCAGAGGAGACAGAGATATTTAAGTGTTTGACCACATTGTTTATGATGGAGTCTGTGCTATATACAATGGGTCTGAGCAGTGCTGCCTGGTTGTGAATCTTTGGGAGGCCATAGGTGCAAGGATCCAGTCTGTAATACAGCTGTCGATCAATGACTTCTTCCTTTTCCAGCTTCTGCAAGCAATCTGTGATCTTCTTTTTGTTTCCATTAGTGGGATCTTGATTTAGTAATTCGTAGGTCGTGGTGTCACTGAGCAGGCTGTTCATTTTAGCCTTATAATCAGTTGAGTTCAGAATGACTGTGCATCTCCCTTTGTCAGCTGGCAGGATGTGGATGCTGTGGTCCTTCTCAAGAGCAACAATGGTCTTTCTTTCCTCTGATGTTACGTTGGAGGGTGGAGGTTTGGCATTGCTCAGTGCAGCTGTTACTTTCAGTCTAAGGTCTCCAGCTTCTGTCTCTGTGAGCTTGTTATTCCTAATGGCACTTTCTGCTACTGTGATGTAGTCCACCGTGGGGATCTGGTTAGATGTTACAGAAAAATTCAGTTCTCTGGAAGCCCTAGTTGGAAAGATTTTTCACTCAGCATTCCTTGTGCGCAGGTTGGCTAGTTATATCCTCCTTCCTTTTGTTCCTCCAATCCCTGGGGTTTGTTTGATTTTAGAGTTTTGGAGTGTCTTCTTAACTGACCAGTGACCATGAAGTCATTGATCCTCTTAAATATTTCTTTTGAGACTAAAATCACAATCCAGTTTTGCAAGCTTTCTATTTCAAATTTTAAGTCTGCAATGTCATAACAGAGACAGCTAATTCTAAGGACGCTGAGTGAACCTAGCTGCCCTATGCCCTGGTTCTGGTGGTTTCTTCTGCAAAGCGTTGGATATTGGCTGCTTCTGTTGACATCTAAGGTTAAAACGTAAATGATTCCTCTTCACTGCTAACCTCTTAGCATCCTTTTCCAGCTTTCTTACCAGTTCAGCGGTGGCTGGCTTGTAATCCCACAGTTGTCCAGGTAGAATCCATGGTCAATTTGTCAGCTGGACAAAAGTTTATCTGGTTGAATACATTCCGTAGCTCATCCAAGCGGCTTCTTCAGTTCTTGAGTCAACCGCTGGCTGAACTGGTAAGAAAGCTTGAAAAGGATGCTAAGAGGTTGTCCAGCTGACAAATTTAATTTCTCCTTTGCCTTCCAAAATAAGTAGCAAATAAAAGGCATAATTATACAAATGTATAAGTACAAGTACAAATGAATATAGAATAATAGTAATACAAATATAGAAGACAATATATTTTATCATATTAGTTGCTGAAATAGTTTTAATACATTTTTTGTTCCATTTAACAGAGCCTAGTACTACTACTATTGGTCTAACTACTTCTATTTATCTCTTCATCTACTGTACAGTAAATGCTTCTTTCTATTGGTCTCTTGTCTGCTTGTTCTTCTTTAATGTCATGCGTGAGGTGTCCTTAGATGTACTTATTCCTACTTATATATTGACAACATACTAAATATAGCAGTCAGCAGAAGGCACAGCGTATACAGTATGTGAATGTGAATACAATACAAACAGTATATGCATGAATGTATAGGTCACACTGACACCTCTTCTCTCCATCTCCAAACACATTAGATACATTTGAAGTGCCATTCACCACCATAAAAAGGCAAAATGGTGCAGACATTGTGGAGTATTGCGCCCTCTGACCCACTGCATAGATGTAATGTAGTCACATGCACACACGCTACAGTGGGAAGTATAATGCACAAAGCCACAGGGTGATGGGGGATGGGGGACGCGACTGGGGTTTGCGAGCCCATATAGGAGGTGCCTATAGACGCAGATATGACAAAGAGAGTATATAAGGGGAACATGCATTTATTGAGAAACAGAGTGGGTTAGAGAGTCAGCTTTTGGTTTGCAACACTTACTTGCAAGAAGAAGAAGGTGCCAAACAGTAAATATGATCTGACAAAGTGATATCTGCTGTTACGTGCTAAAATGATAGTAAGAGGGCACTGCAGGCTGTTGTCCTGAGATAGCATGCAGAAGACACTTTATTGTCTGAGAGAAACTTTTTGGAATAAATAATTTATGGTGTGGTAGATATATATTTTTAAAGAATGTATTGTTTCCATTGCCACATCTGCAGCCTTGGAAACATCTGATTCAAAATGAGTGTTGTAAGCAATGTTGGAATCTGCTTGGAATCTGTTTTTACTTTTATTTAAGTAGAGTTTGCATGTGATTCTTTTAGTTTTACTTGAGTATTTCTTTACTGCAGTATCTGTACTTTTACTCAAGTAACAAAAAACTAAATTTTCTCACCCATCACTTCTAAGTAAGGGTGGTTAAGGGCAAGCTTTATGATTGTGAGATAGGGCCAGATCTTAATATGGGTTTTCTACATAAATCACTAGATACATAGCAATAGTGTTGGTTTGTTGTCTCTAAACTGGATTACCTCACAGACTCAAGTCAAAACAAAGTCAAAGCAAATCAATTTAGCAAAGCAAAAGCATCCATCAATGACTTCCCCTTTTTCTAACAGTCCAGTGCAGTGTGAGGTTTGCAGGTTCAAATCCATCAAAGTTTCAGTTCAAATCCACATTGGCTGAAAGAACCAAATCATTTCAGAGATTCTCTGGGCCATTTAACAAGAGCCAGCACGATTCATTGACTTTTCTTTAACGTATCTACAATTCACAGGGTTATGTCCTTATTCTCTACTGACATTGGGATGTCATAAGGAAGTCTATTGTATGTGGCCATACCAGCTTATCAAGGCCTGATCCTGTCAGATTTCAGAAGCTAAACAAGTCCTAGTACTTGGACAGGAGACCGCTGTGTCGACATTTCACCCACATTGCCTAATATGAAAGTGGTGTGTGCATGAATGATGGTGGTGGTCAAAGGGGCCGATGGTGCCCCCGACTGGCAGTCATGCTTCTGTGAGTCTTTCCCAGGGCAGCTGTGGCTACAATAGTAGTTTACCACCACCGGGTATGGAGTAAATATATTTAATGACCTGTAAAGAGTCTTTGTGACATGTGTCTGTGAAAAGCACTATATGAATAAAATACTTACTTACTATGTTCACTGAAATTTGACTCGCCTCTTGTGTTTCAGACCATGTGATGTTTTCAGACTAATACTCCCACTCAACAATATGACATCCTTTCTGAAAGTCACACCTGAAACTGCAATTTACAGTGTAAAGATTGAAGAAAGCACATGAAGCTGCATTCATTTCCTATCTGGTAGGACTCATACCCCACCACTTGAAGATCCATGGTTCAAATCCTGGACCAAGTTTGCATGTCCTTCTCATGTCTGCATAGATGTCCTAGTTACTTAATTCCCCCGACTTTGTTTGATTTATGAATTTACAACTCATGTGTATAATGACAAAGAAATAACTTTACTTTATTGGATAAGTTATATATGTTATATTATATGCTAAATTTAAAGTTAAAGTTAAAGCAACACTGTGTAACCTTTTGGTAGCAAAACTTCACTTGTGTAACTCCATAAAAATAGAAAGTCCACGCCATGCTTTGGAACCTTCTCCAGTGACATATCGTCACCTTCCTAAAATAATCGCCTAAGTCACTTTTTTGCCCAAGTTTACTTAGGCAACAAAATGCCATAATTTCAATTTTGGGGGGAGTTTTTTGTGTTTCCTGAAAAACTTGAAAAAAAATGACTTATGCGATTATTTTAGGAAGGTGTCGATATGTAACATTTCACTTGTGGATCAATAAAGTTTGTCTAAGTCTAACTCTATTTCCCTTGCGTCAAACAATTGGAGACCCTCCTTCAGGCCACGCTTAACTCAGGTTTGAGGAGAAACCAGCCCACACAGCAAGTGTCAAGGTTTTTTAAAGGAAAAAAAACATCCATAATGAAAATATACGCTTTTACTTTAATGAATCATTTGTCTAAAAAGTTTTACAGTGGGGTTTTAAGTTAAAGGTCATACATTTATTCTAAAAAGTCAGTCATCTTGGAGGTAATGTCACTGAAATGCTAAAGTAGCTCTGCAGGTTTAATGATTGCCTGTCACCACGTCTCCACAGCTTCTCAGTGCCTCTATTTCGGTGCGCTGCTCACACCTCGTCTGGGCCTATCACTTTCACACCAGCGTCGTGCTTCACATCCTCGCACCTCCGCCTGTCATGTGCAAGCGCCGGAGCATTTACTGTTGTTGCTTTTTGGAAAACCAAAGGAGAAAAATTTATCCAAAAGTGTTTGTGCAAACGTATAATGTTGTATTTTTGCACATTACATACAAGCTCAAAATATGTTATAATCCTGTAGACGTAAACAGAGGTAGAACAAGTGGACAAATGATGTGGGCGAGTTCAAGATTATTCAACTAAATACAACAGCAAAAACATATTGGTATTTTTTCATCTGGTTGGGACATTGACATATGCTGGAATATTTACCTGACCAGCCAGAACCACAAACTTTGACAAAATTTTACAAAAACAAGTGAATCTGGAGTCATATCCCGCCTCCTGGATTTCAAGAGTGACAGGTGGAATAACCAATCAGAGAGCTATCTTTGCATCAAAAACAAACATGGCTACTTACACATAAAAAAGGAGAAAGAAAACAATGACAGGAATCAACAATCGAAGCACCAAAGTAATAACTTAACTTAACTTAAGTATGAGAAGTGATAGATTTTGATCTGAATGTTATAAGAAGGTTGGAGATGTGGCGTCTCATGTTAGGACGGAGACTTTTCACCTTCTATGATCCAGTTCTAGTCCCTTCTGGATTCAAACAGAATATAAGGACTGGCTGGATTATAGCTGTGACTAATCTCCATTCATTTTAATTTTAAACACATTCTGTATCAGTTTATTACAAAAAACTCAGAAGTGTTTTGCCTAAGGACACAATTACTCCCATTAGCATTTATCCTCACACTTATGTTTTGTTGTTAAGATGCACTATAGAGCAACATCATTTTTTAAAACATGAATTCTGAACAGTTACAATGGTATAGTTTGATTTAGATTATATTAGTAACGACTGTTGATGTCACAAACCTATATCTTGAAAATCAACACCACGGCTTTAAAAATAGTCCCCAGATTTGCCTGCTAAAATTTTCTCTGACTTAATTTTGTACAATCAATAGCCGGTCGTGGTCCATATTCCCACCGGGGACGTGTTTAGACATTTTGGGTGACTAAAAGGGGCAGGAGGCTTTCAATGCAGCATGAGTCAGCCCGCGGAGAGGATATCTATCACATCACATCATTGAGAGCTCCAATACAGAGCTACTGTGAATGGAGCCACCCCCAACCCTCCCC
>KN501156.1:0-19457 GCA_000787155.1 Scartelaos histophorus | reverse complement strand
CACCCAATCTGTGCCATTAGAAAGATGACATCATCCCTCTGCACCACTCAACATCTCTCCCTCCACATAAGTATCGTTTTCCAATGCTGGCTTCTCCAATTGCCCGCTGTTATGGATCCGGCTCAGTTGCGGCCAGCGGCAATTAGCCTGAGCTTGTGGAGGCTGTGATGTGTGCAGGGGGAAGATAAGGTGTAAGGGCTTTGACACTGCTGAGGTTATGGAGATAGTAGCATAGGGAAGAGCAGAGCATCCATCAGGACAGCAGAGTCGCAGCAGGGGGTGAAGTTCTGTTAACAGCGTCGCTGGAAATCTATGGTTGGGTCTTGGTCAACATCTGTGCCTTAGATGTAAGATGTGAGGAAAACATCGAGAGGAGACAATGAAGGTCAAATCTCACAGTGGAAAGATTTAGATTAGCATTAATTTGTTGCATGTTGGTAATTGATTTGATTTCACTTTACTATAGCTTTTAAGATCTGTAATAAGTTAAGAAAACAATATTTCATGAAATACTGGGGCTATGTTGTTGTGAAGTTGTGTTATCGCCAAGATTGGGGTCTGTCTATTTTGATTCTTAGTTGACTTTTCATACATTAAAGATCCACTAAGTACATTAAGGCTTGGAATCAGTGTCTCGGTAAGATACAATACAACCGTGTAAAAAAGAATCATATTTTATAATAGTTTGTGTTGGACTTGGCCAGGTCTTCCTTGAGAGACACACCCCTAATGCACGGCACATGTTATTGCTTTGATTGGAATGTTCCACATTATGGCTTTAAAGAGACAAGCACACAATGTCACAAAGCTAGGTTACAGGTAATGTCTGTGAAGAGGCAACCTTGTTCACTGTAAGAATGCAGGTTGTGTCTATTTAATTTTGTGCATTAAAACATGTGATGAAATGAAACACTTACATGCTTTGATAAGTGCCATTGTTTCTATTTAGTAACATACTGTTAATAACTTCAGTTTGTGTGATAGATATGGTATAGATATGGTATAGATATGGATGACAAGGTCAAATTTACATTGCACTTCTGTGTAACCACTTCATGCCAAAAGTGGATGGATAATGCTAATGATCATCTGACTAACTCATTATTCTCATTCTCTCATTCTGTCTGGTCATCCTATGGTCTATTCTGTTGTTTTTGCAGACGGGAGCCTTATCCTACTTAATCCACAGTTATGGTTTTTGGGTTGCACCTAATGCGCTGCCCCACCACATCAAACAATAAAACTGGTCAGAGCCCTCTTACCGTGTACACAGGTGGTGCCTGTAACCACCCATAAACAAACACACATGGATTATTGCCATTATAGCATTAAGTCATAGACTCAGTTTCCAGAAGTAGTCTTGGAATTTTTTGTTTGTGACAAATTGTTTGGCCAGCCACAAAAATTACATTTAAATCCTGTTTAGATTGGATGCCTTTACTATAATTAAACTCCTAAAACACAAAAGAACAAAAAAGGTCACATCAGATCAGTGTTTGGCAAAACAAAAAAGGGTGTAATAACTACACCTTAATACTCTTTAATTGTTCATCCTTAATTAACAATTCATTCATTCTGAATCGAGTCTTAGTTTGTGGTTTATTAGGAGAAAGTGTAATTACTGTAAGTGTTAACAGAACGGTACATGCAGTTTAAATGACCATTGTTATGACTGTGCAGTTTCATCAGAAACTATAGCAACCAAGCAAACATGTTGAGATGGAAGTGGTAAGTGGTTCATGCAAGATGCTAAATGCAGACAGAATCTCATAACAAGCTAAATAGAGTAAAACTAACTAGAGTTTGAAAAAGAAATAAACATGTACAACTTTCTCCAAAACAATGTCTGCAGAGATGAGGTCATTCTTATTGAGAGCTTTTCTGGGAATAGATCTGTTGTTTTGTTGTTGCCACTATGGACATACACGGTCATACACATCACAAAGTTTTGGGACTGAGAATCACTGATTTTCAAAAAATAATACTAATCTTTTCTGTTCCATGCTACAATATGAATACATTATAAAGGTCATTTTTAAAAGAAGTACCATGTAACTTTTTGTACATGACCTGGTAGTCTCTTTAGAGTCTCCTTGGAGATTGCTTTATCTAGAATATTTCACAGTACGGCATTAAAGCCACATACAGATGGTGCTACAAGACCAAGTGACCCTGCTCACAGGGTTTTACATTTTTAGTTAATATATTTTTAACAATAAAATGCTAAATAGATTTAATGCCATGTAGTACATTCAAAGCAAAGCAATAACATCTCCACTGAAAGTAGAGCATTCGGTATGCACCACAAAAAAGTACCTTTAAAACTGTAAATGGTCTCAATAAATTGCACTAGAGTTCACAGAAATGTTCCACAGTCAAATCATTGGCATATTTCATGCATGATGTTTATGAAACCATAAACATTTCTGTCTTGTTTCACACTTATTATTACCCCTGACTGAAATATACTGTATTTAGTACTGAAGTTCCACATGTGTGATTACCACACACAGCCCACTGCACTAAACTGCGTCACATGATTAGCTCAGTGTGCAGTTTAATGACTTCCTGTATTAAAACTAAAGATGACATTTAACTAAATAACAGGGCCGTTCACATGGAACAGGGGTCAGGTGAGGTGAGAGAACAAGCAAAGGAGAAAGAGAAACTTACTTACAAAGTTAAGCTCAAGTAAAGCTAAGTCAATAGAATAGATCAGAATAGTTGAGAATCTGAATTCTGAATTCAAGTAAATATACAAACGTGAACTCTCCTGCCTGCTTCCCTGTTCATTTTGTAGGTGCAACAGACATATTAGAATATTCTAATTCATGTTGTAATGAATGAAGGTGCATTTTAGTGGTATTGGCAGTGTAGATTCTATAGGTTACAGTAAAAATGTTGAGGAAATATTAAATAATAATCATAAACTATTGTATGCTATGGTTGGGAGAGACAGTTCTGGGGTATTTCTCTTTTTAAAGGATGTAGACAGAAATATACTTACTTAGCTCTATGTCCATAAATGATTCAATTGAAAGACTTAACTTTGACTTTTATAAATCTTTTAGGTTTGAAAAGTTTGAGTTTGGGTGTGGCTGAATAATTGAACAAACTAAATATAGAAGGAGACACAGCGCCCGAAGTTCAGCTAAGTTTTCCTGAATTTCTATTGTGACCTTTGACCCCAGTGACCTTGTCAGTCACTTGAGCAGCCAGGACACTAGGAGCACGTGTATAAGGTTTTTAAGGTCATATACATTTTTAATTTTAGCTCATTTCAAATTAACTAAACATGTTTTAGAAATCCTTTACAATTATTCTTCTTTGTGACCAAAGCTCAAAATGCTGTTTCACCTTGTGATGTCATTAAGTGGTAGTTTTCAAGTTCAAGTTTGACAGGTAAGTTTTACCTTTAGTTCAGTAGAGATTCCAGGACTGAAGCCATCAAAATGATTCTAGTGAATGTTTATGGAGTTTAAATACACAATGGAGCACTTCCTGTATCACCATATGACATCACAAAGTGGAACAGAGTGTTGAGAGAAGAACGCAGCTTAAATATGCAGAGTTTGTGTGATAAACATGTGTGAATGAAACAAAACAAAGCTCCAGGTATATTTTTATGAGGAACCATTATAACATACTGTAGATTAGAGTCCTTTAATGCCATACTTTCAGAGAGCACCAGATTTATTTGTTATTTTCATTAATATAATCTGAAAAAAGCACGATTAGCTGTCTGTATACTATATTTTTATACAGAAATAATGGTGGATTTGAACATATACGTGCATATATATAAGTCTAAAAAGGGTTTATTTGTTAAAACGGTGATAACTGAAACATAAAGAACATAAAGTCTTTGAAACGTCTCCTCACTGTTCCACTGTGCTTACTCTGTGTAGACGTGCTGTCTTTGGTTCTCGCTGTGAGAGCTTAGGCCGGCTGAGTTTCTGTTTGTTTGTGGTTGCTCTGAGGACAAATAAAAGAGCCACTTTGAGAGCTGCTGCCTGACATGGTTTGGCAGGTCGCGGTGACTAACACTTGTGGTGCGTGTGTGTGTGTGTGCTCAAGTTACAGGCCTGTACACAGCACCTCACTGCACACGCAAAAGAAAGAAAAGGCTGAATCACATAAGTCTCTATGTCGCTCCGTGACAATAAAGTTAATGCATTGTTTTTATATAGAGGTGGCTACAGTATAAGAAACCATGACATCACTCTGTATTGTAGATGAATGAGTCTGTCAGTGTATTGTTACTATTATCACGCATTAATATCAATCAATGTCAGTCTCACTTTGCAGATTTCTCCTTAAAGATACATTAAATCTCCTATTCCCAGACAAATATGCAGTCATCTATATATATATTTCCTCAAACTGTACTACTTCTACATCTCCTTCTGGTAATACTTGAGCTCCTTTACTGTTCTAAGATTTGCTTATTTAAGACACTACTTTTTGGAATTCCTTCGGGCAATTTCTGGGTTAGAATTATTGTAGCAGTCAGCCTTAGTTTAGATCTGAAATAGTTCCCCCTTTAGACACGCTTTAGATCTTGTGATACTCCAAATGCCAAATCTTTTCTTCGATGGCACTTAGTCCACTAAGTCCATTCCATATCATGTGAACAACTGAAGTTTTCACTAGCTACAAGAAATAAAAAAAACTACAAAGAAGTTACATCACCACTCTGGGCCAGGAGGTGGGTATTTTTTCCTCTTAGTCCCAAGACCAATTAGGATATCCTATGTTTACCAATGGAAATTTACATGCACTTTTACTGCGACCCAGGTGCAGTAGCCCGAGCCTCTATAGTACATTTCTTTCCTAATGTTTCGTAACAAGCGTTCAAAAATACTCGGGCGTGTTGGTGTCAGGTATCAAGAGGGTGTACGTCTGCTTTCATTTAATGCAGCCATCCACATAACAAATATTGCGCAAGGGGAATTTCTAGGAAACGGAGGAGAACACGGAGTTGTTTTACCGTATGTTTTTTTTTTTCTTTTTGCAGCTGACACCAGATTTATCTAGAAAAGACAGCGCGGGGCGATGTGTGTCAGGCAGAAACGGAGTTAGCGTGAGTTGTGAATTGACAGCATGTGTAGAGCAGGGCCCGAGGAATTCCTTTCATAGCAGCGAGTCCTCAGACCGTACTGTGCGTATTTCACAACATACAAAAGCAGCACATTTGCCTGGTTTATCTGATGAACGTAATAACCGTTTCATGCCAGGAAGAAATCAGACCTAAGATGTAATTGTAGATTTGTCATCAGTTTTGGTTCCTTGGATGGAGCAGTTTTCCAGTTTGCTTTAGTCCATTTTAAAGATAAAGTAAAATGTATGAATGTATTTTGTGTATAAATACTTGATCTAAAATGTAATGTAAAGTAAAGTAAACCAAAAATGCAGATACAATACTTCTAAAGCAAGACAGTGTAGCTTTCTGGATGTGGCAAGATTCCATGGAAACAGAAAGTTAAAGTCATACTTTGGAAAATTCTACACAGAAATAGATTTTTTAATTTTGTGTATAAATATTTGATCTAAAACGTAATGATCTTGTCGAATAAACAAAAATGCAGATACAATACTTTTAAAGCAAGACTGTGTAACTTTCTGGATGTGGCAAGATTCCATGGAAACAGAAAGTTAAAGCTGGAAAATTCTACACAGAAATAGATTTTTTTTATGACATACTATGGAATAAGATTTAAAATATGTCCATTATTGATACTTTGCAGTGGAGGTCATCTACGTGCATCTCTACTGGAAGAATGTTGAGCAGTAACCATGGAGACACAAGGCAAACACAGACAAAATACACTTAAGACAGTCTGAAAAACTCAAGAAAAACACACAAAACGGATTTTAGCAACTCATTTTCAGCAATTAAAGTATCAAGTTTGTCGGTAAATCCCCCCAAACTGAAATAAAGAGCAAACAATAATGTGTATGGAGCCTCACCAAGCTTTATTTACATGCGCACCATTTCTTATACAAACTAGATTACAATTAAAAATGGAATACACAGGAAAAATACCCACTAACATCAAGTCGAGAAGAAGAAAGATTCATTATAAAGTGTAAAGTTCAAAGGGCAAATGATGAAGTTAAAGCTGGCCTTAGGATTTTTTTTTTTACAAGAAGTGGACAAAAGGAGGTGATTAAGGTATCTAGTGGTAGATCTTGTCAGTTTTTGCTTGTTTTTGCATATAACTATTTGTGAAACTGTGCCGGTATAAAGCTGTCGTGGTGTAAAAGTGTAATTTATCTCCCAAAAAAAGAAAAGATATTTTACACGTATTATACATGAGTCAATGATTATAGTCCTTACATTATAAAACTAAAAGAAACTGACAGCAGATCCTCTAATATAAAAGTGATTATTCCTGTAGTAAGTACTGATAAAATATGGTTTGATCTGCTTGTTCACCCAATTCTTTGTATTGATGGATAGATTTTTGCTTGCATTTCCCTGGTTCAGTGTTTTGGTGATGCTAGCCAGTATTATAGAACATATACTACAACATATAAAGTTAAGAGAGTGGCTTTGAAATGTCTGGTGCCAAAAATTAAAACTGAGATGTACGTATTTTTATTTAAGTATTGAAGAGTGTGTTTTTTTGGTAGAAGAAAAGACTGACTTTCCTGAAAACTTAAAGGGACGGCACCATGGCAATTTTTCGTCATGCACTAAACCTCATAACGCACGGTAGCTATTCATCCCTCGCCGACCATGCACTCCTCCGTAAGCCTGGTTTCAAAGTACTATTCACACATCTGTACACTATTATACACAACAAGGGCGGACCCTCTGTGGCACGAGGGTCTCCAGATGCTACAACATTGGTGTTTTTTTTTTCCACCATTTTTTTTTTCACAAGGCTGGTAGTAACAGTGTTCCCTCCTACAATACAGGTGTAACATAACTCTTCACCTATCCCTTCAGAGGTATTACAAAACTCAAAAAAAAACGGGTATCAAGTACAATACGGATTTACATGGACGAAACAGCGAGCGAGTATATGCATTTTTACACAAATCATAATGTATAAATACATACATGCATACAGGCTAACGTGCTGTACGCGTCGTGGAGGGAAATAGACGGGTTATTCGAAGAAGATAGACAAAATATAGGAAGGAGGAGAAACCAAAGTCACGAAATAAAACTTGATGCTCCTCTCTCTTCGTCGTGTTCACAGGTTACAAGTTCACAACACACAGCATTTGTCTGTTTCAAAGACCACAAGATTTGCTTCAACCCCCCTGAGTTTTTATAATGCATAACAGGCCCCACAAGATGTAAAAACAGCAGAGCTTAACACAGATCCCTGGTACGTGTTTTCATATGTCAGTGTGTATGTGTGTGTATATAAAAGTGCATTTGATTTCCTTGTGAGTCGCTTGCATTTTAGTTCGGATCGGAAAATCTCTCCGCAAAGAGCCCGTCGCCTTAGGATGACGTCGTAAGTTTGCACCTTTAAGGAAGTGAATGAGGAAAGGGAGGCTGATTTAAGGATTACATCTCAGTTCTTTTTACTTGAATTCATGCAAATCCTGCCCACTGAGAGGCGAAACCAATAGAAATCTCCCTTTGTCCTCAGCGGTGATGACTGACAGCTCAGAATCGAGGAACTTTCGAGGCTTTGAGAAGTGAGCAGGAGCAGCATGCATTCTTAAACTTAAACTGAACTTAAGATTTGATACTAAAAGTATACTTTAATTTATTGATACAACATACTTATCAGTAAAATAGAAAAATAAATACTCTTATTTCAGAGCAGTTACTCTTTACTCTCTCCAAACCATCCAGTTCTATTTAAAACTTTATTAATTGAAAAAAAAAAAATAAGTTTTGACTTATTACGTCATAAAAAGTTTACAGTATTTTTCATGCAACAATTAGAGTGATAGTAACACAAGGAAATCAAGTCAAACAGACTGTGTGTATGTGTGTGTGTGTGTGTGTGTGTGTGTGATTTGGCTGCCAGCAGATCCTACTGTTCATTTTCAAGTAATTTGGCAATATACAGAGACATAGTAGTAGCTTATTGACTTATGAACTTGAGAAAAATGGCTTCTTAAGGAATGAGCCTAAAAAACCCATGTGCCCTTTGACCCTTGCATCTGGCTGCTGCAGCGGTCACGGCTGGACTAAAAATAAACTGATTTCAAATGGTTTATGCTTTAGGACAGGAGTCAACACTGTTTACATAGTAGCACCTGTTGTGGAAATGTTCACAAACCCAAAGAACAGCTATTTATTTTGGCTACATCATATGCTGTAATCATAAATCTCATAAAACAAAGATAGTTTTTCCTTCCTGATTTGCTCTGTACAAATATGCATTCATATAACTCCAGTATTTTGGACAATTTTACAGTTATTTTTCCCCGACAAATAAAAAAAAGACGTTTAAGCAAATTTAAGTATACCCTTATGATGCAGCAGTATATAAGCGCTAAATTTGAAGTGCATTTTACATCCTAATGCTGTTACCACCACTCTTATGTATATAGATTGTTTATGTGCATTAAACAAAATAGCTCCACTGCCATCTTTTCATCTCAACAATACATTTTTTTTTCATTTTGTACAGATAGGTATGATGCCAAATAATGATAAAACAGAAAACGTTTATCAAACAAAACACTGAACATTTAAAATCACAAGGATAAAAACACAGGGAGAGTCTTCGTTTGTCCAACACAACACATCACTTCTCCATTTTAAACTTGAATCTTCATTGGGAACAACTGTAAGGTCTCTCCTCTTCACTTCAATCCACCTGAAACGCCTTGGATTACAACAGAACAGGACTGAGAAATTGCATAACTCTGTCATTGTCAGTTTGTTTCTAAGTGTAGTTTCACAGGAGGTTTGGAGGCTGATCTTCAGCATTGAGTGTCTGTAAACAGGCTTATTTTGTTTGTGCTGATGGCAGGTTTGGCAAAAAGGGTGTAGGTAATGATCGTCCACACAGTTCAGACCTGCAAAAAATTGGAAATAATTGTGAAGAGTAAAATCAATGTTAATGTGTTTTTTCACATGTGATGTGATCTCTCACCTGCTGTGCTTGGTGCCTGACCCTCGCTCAGCCAGGGACCCAGCTCTGGGACGTCTGCTTGGTGCTGGTGAAGTTGACCAAAGAGTCAAAGTTAAAGTCCAGTCCGTCTGCGTCCATCAGCTCGCTCCTTATGATGGAGTCCATATCGCACTCTAAAGTCCCATTGAACATGTCCAGGTCCAGGTCTGTGGGGAAGCGGTCCTGGTTCAGAGGGGCTCCGTTAGTAACTGTCCCATTCATGAAAATGGAGGTGTCGATCTGCATGGAGGACGAGCCATTGCCCCCTAGAGGAGAGTTCAGGAGTTGCTTGGCATTAGCCAACATATTAGCTTCATTGTTCAGAGTCAGACCATTTACAGGCCGGAGTGCGTTCTGGTTGTTACTGTGTCCCTGGAGGTTGTGAACCCCAGTGGTACCAAAGGTCATGACGGGGTCGTTGCGGAGGATAAGGCCACGGCGGGACATTACAGCTGCAGCACCAGCCTGGGACATGAGCGGGTCGGACTGGGTCATCATCACATCACTGTGATTGTGGCTGTCCGAGTTGAGCAGGTCCTGTAATGTTTGGCTGCCAAAATGAGAGGTGATGGAGAAGGACGTCTGCTTGTTCTCCTGGATGGTCTGCATGGGAGAAGTGCGCAGGGTGGACCCTGTGGAGGGCGGGCCAAAGATGGAGTTACTGAAACCATTGCTGCCATTAGTGGATGGGTTAGCAGCAGGTGAAGTGGAGGAGGAAGAGATGAGTCCATTTGGTTTGGAGCCAAAGCTGAAGCCTGAGGATCCGTTTGGGGGCTGTCCCGTAGTGGTTGGCACCAGGTTGATGTTTTCCAACAGCTCGTCCATTATGTCATCTGTGAGTCCATCGTTCAGATTCATGGTACCTGTTAGATCTGCGAGGCGGGGCAACTCTGCTGGAGCCGCCTTCCCATTGGCTGCATTGTTTCCAGGTGACAATGTCCTGCCAGGACTGTAGAGCATAGGAGACAGAGGAGGCTCATCATCTGGGACCTGGTCCAGCTCGGGGTTGGCCAGTATGGGCGTCAGGCGGCCGCTGATGGTGCTCGCGTTGGAGTTTGTGCGGGAACGAAAGTCAGTCCAGGCATCGAGTTCCTCTGTGCTGCGTGACGTAGGACTGCCGGGCCAGCGGGACAGGCCGGAGGGACTGTCTCCACCCTCTCCTGCTGCAGCCGCGGCCTGGAGGGCAGCCTTCTTCTTAGCGGCGCGACCACGAGCTGACTTAGTGTATTTGTTGCTGTTGTCCATAGACACGGCTCGGCGGCGTGGAGCCTTGCCTCCCTTCCCTCCCTCAGGGTTGATCATCCACCAGGAGCTTTTGCCTGTGCCTTCATTCTGAACCCGGATGAAGCGACTGTGTAGAGACAGGTTGTGCCGGATGGAGTTCTGAAACACAAAAGAAGACAGAAATGAGACTTAGAGCTGTCCATTTACACTTTTCACTACAAACAGAGCGTACATCACTATTTAGATCCATACATCACTAATGGTGATGCTGAATATTGATCTGTTTGGCAAGACAAAACACAAAATAACCAACTGTTTCAATTGTTCCACCAGTAAATATAGACAAACAGATGAGCCAACAGCAGCTTTAAGCTCTGATGTGCATTGTTCCCTGTGTCACTTTTGTGCTGTGGATATAAAGGCGAGGACTTGTACAATAATCAAGAATCTCTTCTATATTGAAAAGCCTGTATGATTTTGTGTTGCATAACAACCCAGAGTAGACTGTGTGTGTCTGTGCAGTGTGAGTCATCTGTGTATCGATCATTCTCCTGGTGCAAAGGCGAGAGCGAGGACTAGACCAGAGCTCCGCTAATGACTGTTTGTACACACATTCTAGTATTGTAGGTGCACTGTGAACTAGTTCAGGGTCAGGGAGGAACACAGTGGTCATGAGGCACTTGGCTTTGATTGTCTTGCTCGAAATAACATGAACAGACCTTTTAGAAAATGTTTATTTCCTGGTTTAAACATGTAAACTACACAGTTTTTACCCCAAAATTAACTTCTTATAAACAGTCAAATTGAAGACCTAACAACTTATCTTTATTGCTTTTACCCAAATCACTCCTCAACTCCTCCATTAAACTTTAGATGGTATAGTTAATTTAATTACTTTTTCCACAGCGCTCCGTCTTCCTCCTTTTGTGTTGTTTCACAAACATGTAGCTCTTATGTGCCCCGAGGGACCCCGGGCCTATGTTATGTCTTCTCATATAAACAAGCCAACCGCCCTCCACAACAAGCACACACATCCCTGCTGCTGATTTTCTCTCTCTATGTATATTTGAACTCACTAAAACAGAACACATTTCTGGGGCCGAGAGGACGAGCGCCAACATTTTTGGTGGGAATCACAATATTGTTTTCCAAGAAATGGGGCCCCATCTTTTACAGTTTACAGGCAATTTGGTATAGCTTGTTTTTCATGGTCAAAAGCAGCACAGTCAGGAGGCTAAAATTACTTTGATTGTAAGGGGTCAAGACATTTTGGCGCACACAGGAGGAATGCCATTTGCTGCAGGGGTGCTCGCGAACCATTACTTTGCATTAGCCATAAACAAAACAGCCTTTACTTATGAATGGGGGAGTGTTTGTGCATTTCCCAAGGTGGGTGACCGGGAAGGAGCGAGGTAAGATGAGAATGGGATACCACGGAGACCAGTGTTTACCATTAGCGAGCTAGCATCTCTAAAGACATGACGTAACGCTAAAACACTCAAACACACATACAGTAATTCTTTCCAGCTGCCAGGAAATGTAAACAGGACTTGGCATCAGGTGGTTCAGTAACAGGCAGGTGTTGGCACAGAACAGCAGGTATGCAGCTCCGTTACTGCAAATCGTTTCTCAAGACGTCCTTTAATTAAATGTCCAATCATCCAATCACAAGACAGGAACTTGATTTGGTTGTGGAGCAGTCAAATGAAGCTCATCGAGGCCTGCAGTTATGGAGCGAATTTGGAGCCGAGTACAATTTATGGACAAAATAGCGGAATACAAACATTTTAAGGCCAAAAAGAGGAGCCTGGCAGCAGCTGTTACAGGGAGAGGAATGTGGTGGCCAGGGGGCTAGTTATGTCCATTTATATATAAAGTCTGTGGTTGTGAGAAATGTTGAAGACAAACTCAAACGAAGCACCGCAACTGAGAAGAAAAAACTTTGAAAAGTGACTAGTCGGAGTCAGAGAAAGTGCTCGGTGGATTTCAAGCAATAAACAAAAGTGGATGTCAAGGTTCCAGACCAAACCATAAATCACCTGCGTTTGTCTTGTGTTATTATTTGCCCTATGGATGACTGTACACAGATGGTACATTATTTGTTATGCTTACTATGAACTGCAGCTGCTCCTCTGAGGTTTTCACATGCCCATTAATAAAACAGCTCAGCTCAAAGAGGCCAGTGCTCTGATTCATAAGTCTGGATTTACAGCTACACTTAATAAAAAGCAACAGCACAAACAGCCATGTTGAGACAGTAGGAAGAAATGGGAACAGATTAATGCTTTCATTAACCTTCTGTACCACTTTTTATAAGAGTTTTAATTTATTCTATTTACAAGTAAGTGTAAGAAGTCATTAGACAACATTCAAAAAAACTGATGAGGCAAGACACTTGAAATACGTAGGCTTACTAAAGAGAGGACACCTACATTCTTCATATAACTAAGTGGTATTAACTTGTATTTATTACACCTATGATGAAATATTAGTGTAATTAAAGTAACTATTGAAATGTCTGTCTTCTACCACTTATGTAAGACTTGGAGATAAAAGCTTTTTAATCCCAGAGACCCAAACCAGACCATATACAAACCAAACATCCAAGGAACATGTCTGAGCATGTCCAGTAAATACAATTTATGATAGTCAAAATAAAAATATATGTCTCCTGGTTTATGGATTTAGTCAATTAACTAGTTTTAGTCGTCATCTAAAACTAGAGTAGAACACAAGACCATAGTAAAACTAAATCAAAATGTAATGACAAATTAACACCGATTGTTATTTCATCCATTCACTTTCCAAGTAGGTTATACAAGTCCGAGTGCTAAACTGAGTACTTAGGTTTTCAGGTTCACTTGTGTTACATTTTTGGACCAAGCGAAGAGCCTTATGGGCAAAGTTCATGGGAGAGGCCCCAGCTGTGCTGTATGTGCATGCAGTGGCCAGCTGCAGCCAACGCGCTCAACAACAGAGGCTCTATGTCCATCACCAACATGTGGGAACGATTCATCAATGTCACTAACTATGTGGTTAGCATCTACTCTTATTCTTCTGCCCCAACTTATGACACTTTATTTGTACTAGAGCTGCACAATAATTTGCAATCAAATCAATATTTTGAGCTGACGTTGTTAGATAACTGAACAAACTAGGAAGAACAAACTATCCTGTGCTTTTTAGAAAAATCTTGTTGTACCTTTAGTTTGAATGTGTGGGATTCTTATGATTAGTTTTGCAGTTCATATTTCAGTCTTCTCTTAAATGTTAATGTTTTTAGAGTTGTTTGCATTGTGTACTCTGAACAGAACATACTTTTTAAACAATATTATTGCAATGGATACTTTTCCCAGCCCTTATTTCTGGAGTTGTGTAAGTCTACAGAGGACAAGATGAGCACTATGGAAACTGACATTCTGAAGGGAGGCAACCCAAAAAGCATACAGAACATATAGCACCCCTCCCTATCCAGAGGTCACTTTCAAAATCCACCCGATCACTGGTCAAAATGTTTAAGTCGATGCTCTCTGATTGGACGGAGTGGAGGTGAGCCGTGTTCTGATTGGTTGACTTGTAGAGGTAGCCAGGCAGTGCAGAGGCAGCGCAGCATTGCAAGTGTATTTCATCACCCAGATACAACACAGCGTCACTCGGGCTTGATTGGTCTGAATAATGTGAAGCAGACCTGCTCCTGCCTCCGCACGAGCAGCCACCGACTTAGGAAGACAACACCGGGTCAAAGGTCAAAGCGCTTTAAGCGTCACACTTTTTAGCTCCGCCCACGACACACATTTGAGGAGGCTCTGATTGGACGGACAGAACTTCACACTTATATCAGTTTTGATAGACTCTTTGCCAAACATAACCAGGTGTTATCAGGCGTTATGTAAACCGGGACTAATCTGAGGTGAGTGTCAACACTGAGGGCGCTAGGGTCACGCAGCCCTGTCCCGAATGATGTAATGTTCTCTTTTTACAAAAATAAAAACAAAAACATGTTTACCAAAAAAGTTTCTGAATAATTGTGTTACTTTTACAAAGAAAAGTGTCTTAAGGACTAAATCAGTGCTGGGAATTGTATAATACATGTACAATTTCCTATAATCCACAATTTCAATTTAGCATATAGAGTAATAGAAATTCCTTGATTCCTTGAGTAGATTTAGTAAAACTCAAATAATGATACCAGACGTTTTAATATGATGATAGTATTGCAATAGCCAAAATAATAACACTAATAGTAACACCACTAGAACTTACAAACAATAGACATCACTTGTTCTTGTTTTGCTCGTTGTTCTTTTAATAAAGACGATGTGTTTTTGAGTGATTTTTTTTATGTTTAGTGTTTAACTATAGCATCAGTGGATCATCATCCTACATTTTGTTCATTAACAGCTCCAATATTAATCTAAAAGAGCTTAATTATACAGGTCTATTCATGTCCTCTCGTGTTTAAACTTACAAAGCGGAGAGGGCTGCATCTTTATGATTAGATTTTCAGTGTTTTTATAGCTGAAAAATGGATATGTGACATTTCTGATCCCTATACGTATGACCAAAAACCAGAATTTTTGGAATAACTGCAAGTAAGTCCAAAGAAATAGGCGTAGATAGGAAAAAAGTGACATTTTCAATACAAGACAAACCAGAATTTCAATTTATAAACCCGCATGAATCAAAAAATACAGCTTTGGGTAAAATAATGATGATAGAATAGAGTTATAACATGGGTAAAAGTTCATAAACTGTATTTTAATATTCACCTCTAAGCCTGAATATAACCATCACCATGAATCGAAACAGCCAAACCGAACCAACTCTATACTTATCTCACTCTAATTTCATTTAGCGGTTCCTCCATTTGCACTAGAGGTGACCAGTGCATGTTTAGTTAAGTCGCGGTGTATAGGAATGCGCGCCTTTGACACGTACGAGCGGTTTATAAATATACCGGGAGAGGACAGTTATTTATCCTGGGACTCTGCTGACGGCCCCGCCCCCTCGTCCCGTCCCGGCACTGGAGAGCAGACAGAACATTCCATTCCCTTCAATCATATGTTCGTACCCCGGCCAGCCCCCTCCTCCACCTCCTCCTCCGCTCCGTGTCTGTTCGTATGTATGTTTTGGCTGTATGTATTTGTGTGTCGCTTCGTCGGTGTGAGTGTGGTGGACCCTGGCAGGAGGAGCAGGGGCCGGTTGGCAGGGAAAAAAATGGGAGCTGCTTATGCTGCTGTCCCGCTGCCAGTCCTCGCCCCCTTTTGACATCCTCCAAGGCAAATGGGATCAGGAACATTTGTCTGAGAGTCTGTCCAAATGCAGGGTTACACAACGGTTATGTTCTCTCGAAGAAGCCAGGAGAGGGTCACTGAGCTAGTTTCAGCCAGTCTTATTAGTTTTTCATTTTCGCTTTGGAAATATCTAGCTTTTTTTTTTAGTAAAGTTAATTTCAGCCACAAATAAGGATGCTGATCAAAATTAAAACCGCTTTATTTAGAATGTTTAGACAATATATTAAAGTCCCTCTGTTATGCAATTTTCTGATCTGTTATAATGTTGTTTCCTCATCAAAAACATACCTGGACTTGTGTTTTGTTTCATTTACACATGTTCAACACACAAATCCTGCAAATTTAAGCTAAGTTCTTCTCTCAAATTGAGAATCTGTTGCACCTTGTGATGTCACGTGTTACAAAAAGTCCTCCATTGTGTCTTTAAACTCCATATTCCTTCTCTATAATCATTTGGTTTGCTTCAGATCTGGAATTACCAATGTCTACTGAACTAAAGGTACAAGGGCGCTGTTTATGTGACATCACACGGTAAAACAGAGGATTTTAAGCTTTGGAGATGCAGGCAGACAAATAATAAAGGGTCACTTAAACATAAATACAACTGCAGGTATGTTTTTGATGAGGTAAAAACATTATAACATGGTTTAAAGCTCACAAGAGTTAATTTTGTGTAATATAGGAACTTTAACAATGAATCAGGAGCATAAAATTGACCACAATAGTCCAGAAATATCTCTTCATACCTTGTCTGAAAGATTACACCAAGTCATTTCTATTTATTTTGTTTAATTTGCTCTTTTTGATAGTTTTAATTATCACCAATATGTTTATTATTCTAATTTTGCAAATCTGCTGAACAACTGCAATATAGATTTTTCAATATAACCCCCATATTATATTAGGAACTGATAAGGATTTGCTCTCCAAGTTTGCTAATGCATATTACTGTATGGTTAAAGTAAATAGATAGTGGGTTGTACACATTTTCTGATGAACTGGGAAATCCACACAACAAAGCTGCTTTATCATGCGGAACAAACCAATAAAACTTAATGGGTGGTGTTTTTCTGTTTCTCAAAGCTTTTCATGTCAACTTCAAAAATGCCCCTAACTCATGTGAAATCCCTCAGACACAACAGCTCCATGCATGCCTTTATTAAATGAAGATAATTTTGTTAAGGTGAACCAGACCACGCTTGACAAAAACAAAAACATGCAGTGCACTTCCGGAAACTTTGACCCTGGGCCTCAAATAGTTTATTGATGTGCAGCTCTTGTATTTCTAGTCTACCTGTCGCTCGCAGCCCTCCCAGCCTCTTCTCCCCTCTTCTACTATGTCACTGTTGGGTAAGACCACATGCTCAAAGAGCTCCTTGTTTACAGACCCGCTTCCTCCAATCAGTCGGGCCTGAGGCGAGGGAGTTGGCGACCCATCCCCCCTTCCCCAGCCAATCACGTCGCTCCGTGTGCGGCATGGTCAGTCACATGCTCGTTCATTGGGTCAGTGTGTTTTGGAGCAGGAGGAGTGGGTCACCTCATTCCTCTCAAGCTTTACATATAGAGGTGGATCAACTATTTATTTTTGCAGGGAGAAATAAAGATGATGTAATAATATTAATTAGCTAATGTGTAAATTTGTGTAAAAAAAATTCAATCCACTGCAGACTGATCATTAAATAAAAGTGTTTAGCTTTACAAACATTTACATACAGCTACAGTTTTACTTTAGGGAGAAAGACACAGGACATCCCTGCTGAGCTTTATCAAGCCTTGTTCCAGGACACAGCGTCCTAAAAGCTACACAGTAAAAGTTAAGCTGCCAAAAACTAACAAACATCCACTGATAAAGAGAGAAAGAGAGAGAGAGGTGAACGGGTCAAGAAGAACTTTTTGGACAAAGAGTGATTCAGATGGAGCCAAAGGAGGGGTGGGATTGGCTCTCAACTTGTTGTCAATATGGCTAAAGACATTTTTAACATTGCCTTCCAAGAGATTTATGACTGACCGATTTATCCAAAACCATATCTGAATCACATCTTTTTAAAGGTGAAATACTGTGCTCTCTTCTTTGCAGGATTATCAAATAACTGCAAGATACAATAAACAAACTTTGGTGTGTACTTTTGCTATGCTAAGCCAAAGAAGTACTACAGATATTAGTTTGATTTATGAGGGTTATTTCTAAGGTTTTAAGAATAATCAAATTGTATATGATCAGGGTGGGTCTTTTTAATTTACAGGCAATTCTCAGACGCTGAAAACATGTTATTTGAAGCAGTGTTTTAGACTTTGGCAAGAGACACAGTTTTTGTGTTAAATGGTAGTTATTAAAAGTCTGTATTGTATAAGTTGAGCAGATTTATTTAGATTTTTTTTTTTTTTTAATAAGAAAAGTCTAATAAAAAATATGATATTTATGGTATATCTCCCAGCCATAGTTGTTTCTTAATATATAATGTATTTACTTCTTGCTTAAGTGCACATCTGCCAATTACTGTTACGAAAGAGAGAGTCATAATTCATTATATGGCATCAAAAGTGTCCAGGGCAGGCCTAGACACAGTCACACACGAGGAACATAATACGGTCAGCTGTGCCTCTCAAATATAGCAGTATTTAATGAATGCTGTTTGGGTTTTCGACGGGGTTGGGATGGGCGATCACTTGACCGTGTGTAGACCATTGGTTTGCCCTTTTTAAGCACTCCAGGACTTTCTGTATTTAAAAATAGAACCACAGTCTGTCAGCAGAGATTGAGAGTCCCCAGCAGCTTGATAATAACCGCGGGAGAAAGAAAAAAAAAAGTCAATTATCTGCCATTTTAATATTCTCCATGGAATTATATATAGATCTAAAGTCCAACAAGGCCCCTTAAGATAAATAAATGAATAATACTTGAAGTGAGACGAGGCCCCGGATGAACTTTGCGAGAAGAAAGGACAAAAAGATAGACCGCGGAGAATGAGGCACTGTTCATTTTCAGCTCAGTGGGGCATCTGCATGATTAATTACACCCCGGTCTAATACAGGACTTACGGTAAAAAGGTAAAATGGGGGAAGGGCTCAATGATAATTATCTGAAGAAGGGTATGCGCGAGTCCTCTGGGAAGCCGCAGCGAACACAGTGTAGAATCTATTTAAAACTTAAACCTGTCCTGATTTGAACAAGGGCAAAACAATATGAACTATATATATATGTACGTTGCCTTAAGGGTATAGTACAAACGAGGAACTTCAAAGCATACTTCTGTGTGATAAAATGAAGAAAAAAATAAAACTAAGGAGCTGGGGGAAGAAAACGGCATGAATACGCAGAGGATTCAGGAAGGAGGCGTGGGCCCGAGTGTAGAGGTTGTCTGAGGTTTACGGCTTCCTTTAGCACCCTGTAGCCTTGCCCTGGTCCACACAAAAGAGAAGGGGCCGTTTAGGACGCTCACAGCAGCTCCGCTATCTGATTTACGACAACCAGGTGCCACGAGTAAAGTTATGTAAAGACAAGATGTACTCAATAAATAAATAGAAATATGCAAGATTTTGTGTGTTCGACATGTGTGAATGGAACAAAACACAACTTCAGGTCGTTTTTTTAACGAGGAAACAACATTATAACATAGATCAGAAAATAGTGTAATAGTGGGTGCTTTAAAACTGTGAAAAAATAGTGCAAACTTGTAAACTGCATGCATTTTGTTAGTTCTATTGTCACAACAGCTCTTATTTTACATTTTATCCTCCTCAAACCAGGCAGTGGACAGTTAGCATGCTAGTTGTTGAGCCAGCAAAACTCTTTGAAAGTTATAATTTTATTTATCGTAAAGCAAATTGTATACAAAGTTTCATT
>JACN01095306.1:0-11331 GCA_000787155.1 Scartelaos histophorus | reverse complement strand
TGGCTAACACTCTGGCTGCCTCCTGTCGTCATCATCGGCTCACACACAACAGACCCCGGTGGGCTTCTAATGAGATGGTGACTCTTCCTCGTCTCCTCCTCCTCCTCCTCCTCCTCCTCCTTCTCCTTCTCCTTCTTCTTCTCCTCCTCCTCTCATTCTGGCTTTCGTTTTTTCTCCCTCTCTCCCATCTCTTCTTCTTCTCTCTCTCATTCTGGCTTTCGTTTTTTCTCCCTCTCTCCCATCTCTTCTTCTTCTCTCTCTCATTCTGGCTTTCGTTTTTTTCTCACATCTCTTCTTCTTCTTCTCTCTCGTTCTGTCTCGCCTCTTCTTAAATACCCTGTATGTTCTCTTCAGCCTCACAACAACATTTAACAGGAAACAAATCATTATTTCCTAGAACCGGCTCCCTAAAGGGCACTCTGCTAATGTTAAACCATATGGACATTTAGTACCGGCAAAAATCTATACATGAGCTGAAACGACTAGAAATAACCTTTAAAAAACATACGCTGAATGAAACTTAGAGGGAACATATTGTGAAATTTGAGGTTTGAGTGCTCAGACAATTTCTGTTTTCACCTTCCCCCTACCTCCACCCACAAAGCAATTATGATAATGTTTTAATTTAGACTCTGTGCCATAGTATTCAAAAATGTCAACTTTAAATCAATAATAGTGTTGTAATACGCATCAAAAACTGGAGGGTCAACATTGATTCTGTGAGAGTCAATTTTAACACTTTTTTTTTTTTTGCTGTACCAGGCCCGTTGCCAGAAATTTGGGGGCCCGGGGCAAGAAGCCTGGGCCCTCCTCTAATATAAATTAATAGAAAGAGGCTTCAGTTCTAGGCCCCTAAGACCCCGTGGTCCCTCCCACCCACTGTCTACTGCACTGAGATTTACACTACGCCTTCCTAATCCCAATTATTTCCTTTGTGTCAATATAAACAAAACAAATAATACTCGGAAAAGGTTGCGTAATATATTTATTTAAAGGGCCCATATTACGCTGTTTTCTGATCATGTTGTTTCCTCTTCAAAAACAGACCTGGGGTTGTGTTTTGAGTCGAGTTTAACACACAAATTCTGCTTATTGAGGCAAATTCTCAAGCAGCATTCTGTGTATTACCACTAAATGACATCACAAAGTGGAATAGAGCATTTTGAGCTTTGGAAATGTAGAGAGACTAATACAAAAGAGTTGTGAATTAAACAAAATACAGCTCCAGGTCTATTTTTGAGGAAATCACATTTTAACATGACTTAAAGCTCACAAGAGTCAGTTTTGTCAATAATTTAGTTTTGGGTAAACTTTATAAGTAAAAAAAAATAATAATAATAATGTGTCTTGAAAAAAGAAAATTCTACCTCAAAACTCGAAAGTATCTGAGTACCTGTACATCATTTTCAAACAGTGAGGAAAACCCTGTCCTCCTAATATGAGAAACAACAAGATTGATTAGCTAAACCTGCTAAATATATTTCCAATTAAATATTTCATACTTTTAAACTGGTCAGTATGTATTTATGAATCAATGAATGAAAGTTTACATAGATGTATACAAAATAAATAAATGTTGTGCAGATTTTGTCCGAATAGGAGTTTGTCATATATGGAAAAGATGAGTCAAAACGTACATGCTTTTTTTACATAGGAAATTAGAAGACAAATATTTAAATTCAAGTGGAAATGATAATAAAGTAAACATCCTTTCAGATTGTACAGTTTATTTTTGGAGCTGTTACTTCCTGAGGCTGAGATAAAGTAGTTCTGTCTTTCCTTTTATAACACAGCGAACGTGTGGATACATAAGCAAAGGCTGGCGCTGCCATTCATTTTTCATTAAAGAGCTTCTATTAAATGCTAACACATAAAATTTTTAGATCAACATGTTAACTTTTATCGTTTTGAAAATGATATATTGGCCAAAACCAACATATTAACATGTTTAGTCCATAAAATTTTTAGATGCTGAGTCTCTGAGTCTTTTGCTCCCCATGCTAAATCACTGTTCCTTCAGAGCGCTATCGTAGCACTCGTGGTCGGATAAAGAGGCTTCAGATCGTCTATGTTTACTTCCATTTATTATTGTACGCACTGAAACACAAGAGAAACATCTATGAGCGCTATCCACATCCAGGCACAATTTACAAGTAGATTTTTACAACATAGGACGATTCTAAACTACAAAATTAGGTTTATCAACAGGAAATATTCGCTTAAATTGTTATTTCTCACCTGAAACACAAAAGACACATCGAGGACCAGTAGGGAAGGGACGAGACACAATTTCCACAAGATGAGACAGGACACGACAGCAGGTCCATAAGAATAAGACAAAGTCAAACATAATTCCTACTATATAAATCGCACAATTGCAGTTTACAATTTTGGCCTCCGAATTTTTCATTTATTTTAATTACTATTTTTGTTGCTATTCTAGTTCTGCTTTTTGGAGCTATGAGAGATGTAACGCTTTTTTGCCTAAAATGTGAACATATGGGAAAAAGTCTTGCGAAGTGGGCGGTGCTTTCTAATCTGTTATCATTCTATGGCAGCGTTACTAACTGTGTCTGCTTATTAATGTTAGTCCCACATTATCGTAACACAATCAGCGTAACTGAAACTACTGCACAAAGCATCAGGTTCATCAAGTTATCATGTGCAGTTTTGTAACGTGTTTTTGTGTGTTTATGGAGAATTGTTGAATGGGGAGGTTTAGTTGTAAGATTCTAACCCTAATAGGACCCGGGGAGATGACTAAATTACTCAAAAATGCATGGATGACGATACAAGCCCTTGGGCATGTTTTTGATGGGGGAACAAAATGATAATATGGTAGAAAGCTAAAAATATATATATACTTTGCATAATATCTCATCTTTAAATAAGTACACAGCAAAAAGTGGAGCGTTAAAATTTACTCACAGAAAAATTTTTAACATTTTCTCAGGGTTTATATGAGTCCAATCTGAGTTAATTTAACATTTTTGGAAATGTTAACACTGGACCAATGTTCCTGTTTAATCTTGAAAACAAAAGTGATATTAACATTTTGAGAGTAAACAGATAACACTTGGTAGGGTTATCCTGATTTAGCTAAACAAAACACAAAGGCGTGTTATTTTTACACTTTATTTTAGTTAATTTAAGATGAAATTATATACAAAACTGGTTCAAACTGGTCTTTTCTCATTGGAGTGGAGGATGTAGGTGCCAAATTAACACTAGTGGAAGTTAAATTATCTTCAACCATATCAACACCCTCATTTAACTTTCAAATAGTTAAAATAACACTTTTTTGTGTTAAAAATGACTCTGAAATATTTTACCTTGAAATGTTAACCTTTTTCTGCTGTATAGGATGGGTCTGGGGAGGGTAATATTGATGAAAATTAGTATCTCAATATAGTTTTGTCGCAATACTAAGGTTCACACTCAAATTCAATACAGGGGAGTTACGTTCTAGTAAGATAGTAGATTTAATTCAGATTTATTTTTTGCAATTATGTAGGTTTTAAGGCTGTAAAACCCCTCATCCCACACTTTATACACTTTTCTCAGACAGGAATTAACATTTTCTTACATTTTCCTCATTTCAACACTCTCAAAGTTCAAACCTCTGTAAATTTTATGTAGAAAAATAATAAAACTTGTTAAAACTAATTGCTGTTGTCATCCTTTTGTTATTTTCCATCTTTTTTTATGCAATGGGCCAAAGAGGGGGAGGGTCAAAATGAAAATCAAACTAAAACTGTTCACAAAAACTCAAATCTTGTCCCGTTAATGTGACTTTTGCATTATCAGTACCTGCTCAAATGAGTGTCTTATTTTGATCTAAGTTTTAGTATCAATTAGCGTCTGATTTGTTATACTTTTTCCAACTCTATCTCAGTATTGTTTTCATTTTTCAATTTCAAACTGTATTTTTTCAACCACCAATGTGATGAAACCTGTTTGGAAAAGCTTTGATGGAGGCTCAGGTACTGCACAAAAAGTGAATGAAGTGTGAAATTGAAAAGCTGCAGAAATATCACCTTAAATCCCTTGTTTGGAAGAAGACACTTTTTTGCAGCCACTTTGAATACTTTTTTATTATATACGTCTATACTCTAAATTTCGCATACCTCCAAAATGACAACGATATTATAAATGTTTCTAAATATCTGTTTGTTAGGGTTAGTGTTACATTACACTTTGAAGATATTTTACATTTCATTTTTCCTTTACTTTACAGTTTGAATTGTGTTTATTTAGTATCTATTACTTTAAGTACTTAGTGTAGAGAAGATAGTTAAGCAGCTGCGTTAACTTTTTGCACCATTTTCATGTTTTAGAGATAATTTGGTGTTTTTTGACCATTTGTGCAGAAATAAAAGAGATACGTTTATTTATTTAGAATTAAGGCCACGCTCAGGAGAGTCTAAACTGAGAAAATCAAATCTTGTGACCGTCACTTTTATTGCAATTGTAAGATATAAAATAAACAACCGTAAAAAGACAGTCCAGTTATTTTTAAATGTTGATGACTTCAGTTTGTAGAATAGTTTAATACTTATTATGCGTCAAAATTTGCATTAGCACTGAGGCACAAATCTCTATCTTTTTGAAAGCAGAAGTGTCCTCCAGTGAAGAATTTATTATATTTTGTTACTTTTTAACATATTGTCAGTCACATCCACCCGCAGCTCCCTGTTCATTGTCTTATCTTAAAATCAGGCTTCCCCACGGTCATGGAAATTGAAAATGCCTGGACAAGTTATGGAATTTTGTAAATTCAATGAAAGAATTGGAAATGTCATGGAATTATAGTGTCTCTTTTACGCAGCTACAGCATTCTGTTAAGTTCTCATTAGGCTATTACAATTATTTCAATTATTTTCACATGTCCCTGATACTGGCAAACCCCCCACCCACCTGGATTAACAAATGTTCTGCGGGAAACACTGCCTGACACAATAAGGTCTTTTGTTTAAAACGGACAATAAATGCACTGACAGTATTTTGAATGTTAAAAAACTATGATACTATGAGGTGAGTGGAAAGTGTTAAAGAGCTAACACTTTTCATATCCCCATCAGCAGTGTCGTACAAGACACTGACTTACCCCCGACAGCCCTGTCAGCCAAGTTCTTGCCCGGTTTTGGTGTTGATAAAAGTAGTCCGGCAAGTTGGCTGGGGTTGTGAAAATAAAGCATTTTTCTTCTCAAAACAAAAAGAGTGATAGATTTGCATAACGTAACGGTAACGTGAGGGGTAATGTGAGAGGTAACGTAAGGGGTAACGTGAGGGGTAACGTGAGGGGTAACGTGAGAGCTAACATGAGAGCTAACATGAGAGAGCGATAAGTATATAAACTTGTGTAAGTTCTCGTGTCATAGTCGCACATGTTGGCATTAACTTTGCGAGCCGTAAACACAGTGAAACAGGAGCAGCTTCACCTGGCGGCAGCGCAGTGATAGGAACAGAGAGAAAATAGTGGCAAGAGATTATGAGGTCTGCCTTTTTCTTCAACAACGGTTTTGTGATGCAAATGTCTCTTTTGAACACATATTGTTTTGAGAAGAAAAATGCTTTGTTTTCATGACCCCAGCCAACTTGCCGGAACTACTTTTGTCAGCACCAAAACCAGGCAAGAACTCGGCTCACGGGGCTGTCGGGGGTAAGTCAGTGTTTATGCACCGCACTGCTGACGGGGATGACATACAGATTCATGTCAAAAAACACAAATTATTCCTCTCATATTTACCCCTAAACGTAAAAACCCACTCACTCAAAACCCATAGATACATAATTGAACAGGAAGTATTGGCGCTAATAGTGTGGTTGCCTGGAGTTATTGTGCTAATGTACGAATTATCTGCAAAACATTCCCAAGAAACAGGGCTTATGTTCCAATGGTCTGCTTATTTTAACAGTGAATTTTGGTCCTGGTTTGTTCTTTGTTTGGTCCTGGATCCTGAAATGGGTCCTCTTCTAGTCCTGGTCTAGTTCAGGTGTAGTCCCTGTCTTAATGTGGTGCTTGTATGTTCCTCAGAATCTTCTGTTTTTCTGGCCTCATGATTCAGTGTCACAGTGATGGACGTGTTTTTGTGCTGAACTCTTGAAACATGAAGAACTCTGAACATTTCTGCACAAGTGGAACTACTACTACTACTACTACTACTACTACTACTACTACCTGCTACTATACTACTACTACTACTACTACTACTACTACTACTACTACTACTGCTACTATTACTGCTATTAATGCCATTACTGTTGTTACTACTACTACTACTACTACTACTGCTACTACTACTACTACTACTACTACTACTACTACAATGATGACGACTCCTGCTGCAGTTGTCCTGATGTTGTCTTGTGTTTTGCAGTATCCTGTTCGCAGACATCGAGGGCTTCACCAGTCTGGCCTCTCAGTGCACGGCTCAGGAGCTCGTCATGACGCTCAATGAACTCTTCGCTCGCTTTGACAAACTGGCAGCGGTAAGAATTCATCTTTTTAGTCCGTCAAATTTTCCAAAGAGTATCCCGTGTTTTAAAGAAAGTCTCCACATTATTGCTGATGATACTTAAAGATTTAATATTATGCAAAAGAAATGACCGTTGTGAGCTTTTCTGGTGCAATCTGTTTCTCTTCATGAAGATAATGAAGATATTATTGCTTTGTTTAGAATGTTCCACAGTATGGCATTAAACGTAACTTATTTCCATGGAGACAAGCCTGCAATGCCTCCAGGCCAAGTTACAGTTTAGATCTGTGAAGAGGTGAGCGCATTCACTGTAGAAATGCACTTTTCTGTAGTATTTTTAAGCAGTAAAACACCTGCAAGTGAATAAATGCAACAGAGATGAGTTCAATGCCATACTGTGGAACTATTTTTTGTCTTTACTCCATTAGTTTTAAGCCTTTTTTGCCTAATTTTTTTGTCAAAAACTGCACATATGTGCACATAGTTTACAATGAGATTTCTATAATCAGAAGATAAAGAGATAAAGATTAAATTTATGTGTGCGTGTACATACTGTGGGTCAATGACATATAAGGATTTTCAACAGGCAAATTTAAAAATGTAGTTTCTGTTGAACTTTTTCAAACATTTACAATATCAGGTGCATAAATCTATGTTTGACATTTATATTAAGCATTTTTTGTGTTTTTTATGTACATGAATTGGCTACGACCTTAATAAATGTCATGTGGTGCGCGAGAATAACTGGCTACGACCTTAATAAATGTCATGTGGTGCGACCGAGAATAACCTTAAAATAGTTTTATTTTCTAAAACATGGTTGGGATGTTAATCTAAGTTCTGAGTCATATGAACATGAGATTGAGATTTGAAAACATGAAAACATGAGATTTGAAAAATGGACACGCTCGGACAATATTTGTTTGAATATTATGGGAAATATCTATTCAAGAAAGATGAAATTTCATGTGGAGCTAAAAACACCCAGAAAATATGACAAAAAACAAAGAAAATAAATGTGATTAGATTTAGAGTCATTTTAAAGAAGTTTAAAAATCATCAGTTAAAGGCGGACGGTCACACCACATGAACATTTTAACACTTGCAAAAAACATGTAGAATAACCCATGATTTCTGAAAAAAATATTTGGTTCCTTGGAGGTACATGGTACTGCAGGTATGTGGGGAATTATTATGAACTCTGAACCTTTTTAACTGAAGAAATTGTAATTGGACACACTGTACATTCTCTATAGTCTGTATTCAGAGGTCACGTCAGTAGATTAAATTCACACTGATAAATCACCTCTGAGCTGTTTAATTCACACTTTGACACATGACCTGATCTGACAGAGAATGACTCAATGGAGCCTTACACTGACCTCAAATGATCCAACATGTCACCCCTTCCCATACGATACAATATTATATCATGGATTTATTGATACTTTATAGTGACATCTCGCTAGTGGTGCACTATATGTATGTGTGTAGCTGAATGTTTATATGTTACCATGATGACACAGTGCACACATAAGCAAATATGGTCACATAAGTTTAAAAATCGAGAAAAAAATACAAATTAAATTTAAGACTAAAAAAGTGACTGTTGTGGCTGTAGTGTTATTTGAGAGGGACTTGTTTAGCAGCACAAATCAGATTTTGGTCAAATTGTGTTAAAGTTAAGGTCGTACTTAAGTCTAACAAAGTCTCAGACAGACCAGTGCCTATAGTTAGCATCATACCTCCAGGGAATGTTGATGGGTCAGGTGCAAAGTATCAGTAATACTCCTTAGAATATATCCTTTCACATTCTATTATTTCTTCATTCATTCCTAGTGTTTTATGTGCAGAGCCACTGTCAGTATCTCTATCCAGTACCAACAAATTCTCAAACTTTCATTGATAGTTTGTCAAAAGTATGAAAAATCAGATGCTAATCGATACAAAAACTAGTACTGGAACTAAATACTCAAAAAAATCAGCCCTTGCGTGCCCCTACACCGTACCCAGCAAACGTCGCACCAAGCAAATGGTGCGTCCGCAAATGCCCCACCCACAAATGCAGCACCAGCAAGCGGTGCACCATGCAAACAGTGTGCCCCACACTAAACCTGATAATCATAAACTCAAATCATGACACTAGCCCAAATCTTAAAACTAATCCTTACCCGAACTCATAATCCTAACCTTACCATGCCATTTTTCAAAATTTTGAACTCCTTTATTAAAAAAGAAGAAAAAAAAGAAAAAACAAGATGGCGGACTTCTGGTTTGTAAAGGAGCGTGGCCACTAATTTTTGTATTTTCTTACATCAGTCTGTTAATGTTAATGACATGTAACAGGCAAATTTTAAAATGTTGTTTCTTTTGAACTTTTTCAAATATTTACAATGTCAGGAGCATAAATCTATGTTTGACATTTATATGAAGCATTTTTAGTGGTTTTTTTATGTACATGAATTGGCTACGACCTTAAAAAATGTGGTGCGACCGAGAATAACCTTAAAATAGTTTTATTTTCTAAAACATGGTTGGGATGTTAATCAAAGTTGTGAGTCATATGAACATGAGATTGACATTTGAAAACATGAAAACATGAAATTTGAAAAATGACACTGTGTAATCTGATTTCTCTCTGTTCACATATATGCAGGTTTTGACATGAAAATTATGCTAAAACTGAATGCAGTAAAGACAAAAAATAGTTAATAATAATAAAAAAAAGTTCTTGTTGACCTCATTACAACATTGACTACTAAACCCACAGGCAGTTGTAAGAGCACATTAAGGTGATACAAGTGGCTGAAATTGTGTTTGGACCCACCAAAGTGTCCAAACACAATGGAAACAGTTGATACAAGTGACACTGTCTCAGAATCCTCGCCCAGTCTCCTCTGACTTCCACTGTCCGAGGAAAAGGGAAAAAGAACAGTGCATGTCTCTAGGCTCCGTCCTCGGATCTCCAGATGGATAATCGAACATAAGAGCACATAGACTAGTACACGGCCATTAGCTAATGATGCGATTTGAACCAGCAACCTGTGTGAGGCAGGACAGCGCGGCCCTAACACCTGAGTAAATATAATGGTAGTAGTAAATATAATAGTAGTAACTCCACAGGCTAAATATGTAACACACAGGCTTATACTGTGTCTCCAACAATGTCCCGAGGCCGATTCAGTGAAATTAAATTCTTTATTAAAACCCAGATTACATTTTATGAGGTCTTTTTTATTGCAATATCCATTATCCTCCAGTATCCAAAGCCAGTGAGTTAAAGAGGATGTTTTTATCTACTAAAGAATCCAATAAATGTGTACAATTATGTTAAAGGGCTTATATTAAACTATATTCTGCTTTCTGCACAAATCCTATATTTAGGCTGAGTTCCTCTCTCAGTTTGAAAACACTCTACTGCTCCTCTGTGTTTTTAAACTCACCTTCACCAGAATAATTTGGATGATTTTAACCTTGGAATTGTCAATCTTTAATGATCTAAAAGTAAAAGGAGGTGTTAACTTCAAAATAATCACTGCATGACACCAAATCACAGAGCATTCTGAGCTAAAGACAGACTAGTGTTACTCAAACATATGTGAATGAAACAAAACGCAACTCTGGATATGTTTTTGATGAAGAAACAACATTATAACGTGGCTAAAATCAATCAATTTTGTGTTGTATAATTAATATAAATATTGATTTCAATTCTTTAAACTATTATAGATATATTTATCATGACTTACATCTACAGAATTCAAATATGGGAGTTTAATTTACTACAAAAGTCTGTTAAAACATTTTAAATTATCTATGCCTTTGGTTGAGAGCTATTTTTTCCATTGCATACTGCTGTAGTGTCATTGCGCAAGACACTGTTGTCCGATTACGATACAATGAAGGTAATAAAAATCACTCCAGACAATAGAATGGATTTTTTTAGAATGCATTTCCATTTCCATACTGGTCCATGGGCGTAAACTAGTCAGTTTGCTCTTATTTTTGTTCTGATACAGCTCAAGATTGTTCTAAATCTGTTCAGGAAAGGTTAGTTTCTGTCTTGGGAAAGTGACTTTTTAATATCAATACTGGCTCAAATAAGTATCTAGTTTCAACGCAGTAAAAAACCCACAAATAAGTGATATAAACTGATGTGAGTGGTGAACAGACATAGAAAAAGCAGCGTACAACAATGCTAACCGAACCGTCCAAAAATTTCAAAATCATTTCTATTATTTTGCATTTGAGTCATTTTCCCTTATGCAGCTATCCCTCACTCGCATCACGTGGGCGGTTGTTAAGTGATCTATTTGTTTTGCGGGCTGTAAACTTAACCTCACTCTAAAGGGGAATCTCATGATAACCACCTGAGTATCTCTGCAGCGAAGGATTCTGGGAAAACTGCACAAAACTGCCATTGTGTGGGAGAGCCAATGGGAGCATGTTTACAGTCCTGGCACAGCGGGTCATTCAGACGCATTAGAAACCACGCGTAATTATACTGATGTATGAATATTGATCCGGGCGGTGTTTTATGATTAACGTTTCATGTTTAAAGGTCTCATATCACGCAAAATTGACTCTTCTGAGCTTTAAGCCAAGTTATAATGTTGTTAACAAATCAAAAACATACCTGGGGTTGTGTTTTGTTTCATTTGTGCTTGCTAATAAGTAATCCTGCTCTATCCAATCCAATCCAACTTTATTTGTACGGCATATTTTACCAACACAAGTCTCCAAAGTAATAATAAATAATAATACATCTTTCTTTATAAAGCACTTTTAAAAAGAAGGTTTACAAAGTGCTGTACAAATAGCAATGAAAAGCATAAAAACAGCACACAAAAAC
>JACN01124233.1:0-13430 GCA_000787155.1 Scartelaos histophorus | reverse complement strand
ATTTTATTTATACCAAACATCCAAACCATTAAAGTCTGAACACTCTACATCAAGCACACACAAGTCTGGCCTAGGGGCCAACTGTGGCCAGAGTATAAATTCCCACTTTCCTGCAGCCTCGGGAATAAAACTAATTATGTGCAGCCCATCAGCACTGAGTGCATCACACAGAGGTTTTTGAGTTTTCCAGTTTTGTCATGGTGCATGTACATACAGTATCAGAGTTTCAGTATTCCCAATAAGGCAGTATTCCGGTTATGAGAAACCAGGATAGATACACTTCAGTGATTTCACAGCAGTGAAGGTGCTCAGGAGTCACGACTGCACCTAAAGAAACTCAAATTCACAGGAGTCACGACTGCACCTAAAGAAACTCAAATTCACAAACAGCACTCACGTTTTAACGTAGTTCTACATGTGTTTAAACAAACCGCAGTGAGTCTCTTACACAGAAGAGATGAAGAAACAGCTGCAGCATTTCCTCATCACAAACAGATTTGCAGTTGAGTTTTGTTCATTCTCATGTTTAACATACAAACCCTGCACATTTAGGCTGATTTTAGAGTTCTTCTTCTTCTTCTCAAAACACACAGGAACATACTCTGTTCCACCTTGTCATGTCATGTGGTACAGGCATAGACTGTATAAAGAAGTCAACTAATCGAGTGTGACGTCCCCACAGCGTCGCTCAAATGAGGCTCCTGATGCTTCACGGTTACAGCAGAGAAGTTGGAGTGAGGCTCTATGTTATGAATAGGATTTTTCTGACAGACAAAATGCCCCAAAAAATTATTCAGGATCCTGTAGAGCAGATTTATAAGAACAATTAGACCAAAATGACGAGGCTACAGCAGCAGGTACAGAGAGACGAGCCACAAGATCCTAATGTAAGTCAGCTGGAGCCAGAAGAGCCTCCTGGAGCACTTCCTGTTTGGCATGCGGCAACTAGAGCGTTGGCCATGTCCATACAGAGCTACGGACTATGGCTGCAGAATACAGGAAGTGCTTCACTCTCTGTCCATACTAACCATGTCCAGACCTGAGTGGGACAGTGTGAATCCTGAACAAAAGATGTGAATCCCACAGACGTCCAACAGGAGAAGGTTCAGTGTGTGAGAGGACAATCAGAGTCACCCTGTTACTCTAATGAGGTGAGAGCACAGAATCAAACAGTGACCAATAATAGACACACACACGCACGCACGCACGCACACACGCACACACACACACACACACACACACACACACACACACACACACACACACCTTCACAGCCAAATGAGTCTAAATGACACAATAATTATGATTAGACTAATATAATTAAACAGAGCATTACTTTGGTAAATGAAGGTTTCAAGTGTCCGTGAAAGTCCGTCCTTGTGCGTTAATTGTCTGTTTTGGATGAAGTTTTCCTGTTAATGACTGAAGCACGGGGGACTCCCACACACCTTTACTAGAATCATCTGGATCATTTCAGCCCTGGAATCACCGATCTCCACTGAAATAAAAAGGAAACTGAGCTGTTCACTTGGAAACTGCCACTTCATGACTTCACAAGGTGGAAGCTTTGGAGTTTGTGGGATTGGGCTAAAAGTATTGGCACCCCTGCAATTCTGTCAGATAATGCTCAATTTCTCCCAGAAAATGATTGCAATTACAAATGCTTTGGTAGAAATATCTTCAGTTATTTTGCTTGCAATGAAAAAACACAAAAGAGAATGAAAAAAAATGAAATCAATTATCATTTTACACAAAACTCCAAAAATGGGCCGGACAAAAGTATTGGCACCCTCAGCCTAATACTTGGTAGCACAAGCTTTAAACAAAATAACTGCGAACAACCACTTCCGGTATCCAACAATGAGTTTCTTACAATGCTCTGCTGGAATTTTAGACCATTCTTCTTCTTTGGCAAACTGCTCCAGGTCATTGAGATTTGAAGGGTGCTTTCTCCAAACTGTCATTTTCAGATCTCTCCACAGGTGTTCTATGGGATTCAGGTCTGGACTCATTGCTGGCCACTTTAAAGTCTCCAGTGCTTTCTCTCAAACCATTTTCTAGTGCTTTTTGAAGTGTGTTTTGGGTCATTGTCCTGCTGGAAGATCCATGACCACTGAGGGAGACCCAGGTTTCTCACACTGGGCCCTACATTACGCTGCAAAATTTTCAAGCCAGAGGCAGCAAAGCAATCCCAAAATATCAGAGAACCTCCGCCATGTTTGACTGTGGGGACGGTCCCCACAGTTCTTTTTCCTGTAAACTCTATCTTGATGCCTTTTCCCAAAAAGCTCTGCTTTGTTCTCTGGTCAGATGAGACAATTCTTGAAAAACGTTTTTGGCTTTCTCAGGTAAGTTTTGGCAAACTCCAGCCTGGCTTTTTTATGCCTCTGGGTCAGAAGTGGGGTCTTCCTGGGTATCCTACCATAGAGTCCCTTTTCATTCAGACACCAATGGATAGCAAGGGTTGACATTGTTGTACCCTCGGACTGCAGGGCAGCTTGAACTTGTTTGGACGTTAGTCGAGGTTCTTTATACACCATCCGCACAATCTTTCGTTGAAATCTCTTGTCAACTTTTCTTTTCTGTCCACATCTAGGGAAGTTAGCCCCAGTGCCATGGGCTTTAAACTTATTGATGACACTGCGCACATTTGTGAATATTCAGGTCTTTGGAGATGGACTTGTAGCCTTGAGATTGCCCGTGCTTCCTCACAATTTTGCTTCTCAAGTCCTCAGACAGTTCTTTGGTCTTCTTTCTTTTCTCCATGCTCAATGTGGAACACACAAGGACACAGGACAGAGGTTGAGTCAACTTTAATCCATTTTAACTGGCTGCAAGTGTGATTTAGTTATTGCCACCACCTGTTATGTGCCACAGGTAAGTAACAGGTGCTGTTAATTACACAAATTACAGAAGCATCCCATGATTTTTCAAAGGGTGCCAATACATTTGTCCGGCCCATTTTTGGAGTTCTGTGTAAAATTGATAATTGATTTGACATTTTTTTCATTCTCTTTTGCCTTCTGTCATTGCAAGCAAAATAAATTAAGATATTACTACCAAAGCATTTGTAATTGCAATCATTTTCTGGGAGAAATTGAGCATTATCTGACAGAATTGCAGGGGTGCCAATACTTTAGGCCAGCACTGTAGTGGTGATAATTTGGTTTATTTTGAGTTCATTTCGTTTTGTGTATTTGATGTTTGCAGGCTGCATCTTCTCTGTAAACAGATGGGACAAAAATAAGATTTCACAAGACAAAACGATCTGATTTTGTTGGTGAGCTCCATCTCTGTCCCAAAGCAGTGCTAAAATGGCAACAAAAATATGAAACAAAAGAAATAAAAAATTGTGAAACTGAATCCAAGAATTTATGTTTTAAGAATTATGTCAAACTTTTGTCTCATCTCAAGCTCCAAGACTAAATCTCGTCCTTTGTTAGCTTTACTTTTTAAGTTTCTCTTGATGAGTTTTCTTTCTAAATTGATCTGAAATCGTAAAACCCTGGAGAATGGGTGGCTACGAGGGGAGTGATGGGGGCTCAGTTCTTTGGAAACATGGAGCAGGGAAAAAGATAATAAACGATCACAGGGAAATGGGGATGGGGATTTCTACAGAATCAGTGGGTGAAGCACTAAAGTTTGTTGATCCAAGGTGACAAAAATGTGTGGAAAATTTGTTGGTAAATGTGAATGACCAATGAGCTCCTTTATGTCCCTGTCCAATGTGTGGTTAAAACTGCAAATTTAGACTTTTTTGTATAAACCAGAGAAGACGTGTTGTGAAACTTCCGCTCTGTCATTAGGCAAGACATTTCTTTCATATTATTGTGTTGCCAAACTATGACAAGTTTCTGCAGTTTTACATCCGTGAAATGACTAATATTCTATTAATCTTATTCAGCCCTGCATGCTTTTGTCTCTAAACACTCATGAACGGCGCCCTTTTGTGGTGGCACTTCCGGTTAATCGTGGATCCCATTCACTTAAATTAAAATTTGGGAAAAGTTGGTTGCTTCATTTGCGTAAAATGTTTAGTGTGACCAAAAATCACACTGCACTGATTCTCTGGAGGATTTAAAACACCTTTATTGTCCGGACTGAACTGATCAGCCTCATACAAAATAATACAACCCCAATGATGATGGCGGCGCCCACAGCAACTTCTGGAATAACCCCGGGTGGCCAGACGTCCTATTTTACCTGGGACAGTCCCTGTTCTGACCTGTGTCCCCGGTTCCAGCAGATTTATACAAAACCACTGATGTGACAAAGTTTTAGACAAGAAATCTCCCATGTGTCCCTATTTCAGACCAGTCTGATCTAAACCAGGACTAAACCAAGACTAAACCAGGACTACATCAGATCTACAAAGGACTATCTCAGTTTTTGACTAATCCCATCCCCATAAATTGTTTTGCTAAAATACAGAAATCTGTGTTTGCGAGCGTCAGAATCCACAATCGTAGACACCCTGTTCACCATTTTATTTACACCAAAATCCCAACCCGGGAATAAAGTGAATATCGACACAACCACTTAAACCAGACGATCCAAACCAGGGTAATATTATGATGCACGACACTCAAATGAGGCTGCAGCTCCAATTCTTTGGCATCTCCAGACTTTTATCAGGGGGAACGACAGGAAACAGGTGTGCGGCACATCAGGAGCTCGACGAACGACTCAAGAGGGACGGTGAAAAGTTTACAGTTATTTAGGATAAATATAACACACTTGCACAGGTCAAACAGAAATCACAAGATCGAAATATGAAGACTCACAGCAAAGACACTAAGACCAAATGATTCCACAGATATAAGGTCACACGGGAAGAAAAAGGAAAGTATTACTGTTATGACTGAATACATCAAGATACATCCCAATACTAAAACACAGAACAAAATATTGTGATTTATTATATTATATTATGGTTGAGTGCACCTTCATGAGACCAAAACTGGATGAAATATGTTTAGTTTAAAAATGTGAGACAGAAAAACGCTTAATTTGTGTAAAATGTTCAGTATGACCAAAATCTGACTGCACTGATTCTCAGGAGGATTTAAAACACCTTTAACGTCCCCACACAAAATAATACTATTTTTGACAAACCTGATCTAACCCAGGACTAAACTAAGATGAAACCAGAACTACATCAGGTCTAAACCAGAACTGCATCAGGTCTAAACTGCGACTACATCAGGTCTAAACCAGGGCTACATCAGGTCTAAACCGGGACTACATCAGGTCTAAATCACGACTACATCAGGTCTAAACCGGGACTACATCAAGTTTAAACCAGGACTACATCAGATCTAAACCACGACTACATCAGGTCTAAACCACGACTACATCAGGTCTAAACCAGGACTACATCAAGTCTAAACCGGGACTACATCAAGTCTAAACCGGGACTACATCAGGTCTAAACCGGGACTACATCAGGTCTAAACCGGGACTACATCAAGTCTAAACCGGGACTACATCAAGTCTAAACCGGGACTACATCAGGTCTAAACCGGGACTACATCAGGTCTAAACCGGGACTACATCAGGTCTAAACTGGGACTATATCAGGTCTAAACTGGGACTATATCAGGTCTAAACCAGGACTACTGACTATTGCCTAAAGGAAAAGAGTTTTGGTTTTGGTATCGCGTTTATTCCGTGTCAAAATTGAGTTTGGACAGGACAGAAAAACCATTGACGAGCTCCTGCCACGTCTCCAAACTCAAACTCCAAGCTCAGCGTTATGTCAGACGAGGTCATGTGACTGTCCTGTACTCCGATGAGAGCCATATGGAGACAGTTTCCTTCCAGCTGTGCGGCTGTTGCTATGATGAAGTGCACTGGTTACAGCTACGATATCTTAAAGTGAGGACTAGGCCGGAGCGTATCTGTGGAGAGGGGATGTTAGTGTTATGAGCGGGAGAGTCCGGGGTGGTCCGTAAACACAGATATGATTAAAGTCACACAAACACACACAGACACACACACACTGCTAAAAGAGAAGAAATACACCTGTGTCAGTGTGAGGAAAATACAACAATGGTGATTATTCAAGTTCTGATCTTTGATTGTGACCAACCTGGAGCCAAAACAACGACAAAAAATCCATATCTGATTTTTCCTCCTCACAAACAGACCTGGAGTTGTGTTGTTTCATTCACACATGTTTAACGCACAAACACACCTGCAGATTTACCACGAGTTCTTCTCTCAAACAGAAAACACTCCACACACCCTCAGTAGAACCATTTGGATCGTTTCAGCCTTGGAATTGGAATTTTTTTGTTCTCTGTTGAACTAAAAACTACGGCATCATGACATCACGAGGTGGAACAGAGCGTTTTGAGGTTTGGAGATGTAAACAGACTAATAATAAAGAATTACTCAAACATGTGAATGAAACAACACACAACTCCAGCTCTGTTTTTAAGGAGGGAACATCAGAACATGACTTAAAGCTTCACAGGGGTCAGTTTGTGTGATATAAGACTTTTACGCTCTGTATGTTTTCATACACTGTGCTACAACAGGAGGAGGATGACTTTGGTATTTTCATGGTTGTGTTTGGACTCAAAACAGAAAAGTCGTGAGCAGCAAATTGTGTGAGATTTAATTTAATTTCACTTAAAGCCAAAAAGATGTGTTCACAATGGACCCAATGTATCTCTGAGCGTAAAAACACATTTCTGCAAGTGGAGCCTGCAGCACACACATGCAGACACACAAACACACATACACACAGACGCGCACGCGTGCGCACACACACACACACACACACAACTCTGTCCAAACAAACCATGTCCAGACCTGAGTGGGACAGTGTGAATCCTGAACAAAAGATGTGAATCCCACAGACGTCCAACAGGAGAAGGTTCAGTGTGTGAGAGGACAATACTATAGGAGACAGACAGACACACACACGCACGCACGCACGCACACACGCACACACACACACACACACACACACACACACACACACACACACACACACCTTCACAGCCAAATGAGTCTAAATGACACAATAATTATGATTAGACTAATACAATTAAACAGAGCATTACTTTGGTAAATGAAGGTTTCAAGTGTCAGTGAAAGTCTGTCCTTGTGCGTTAATTGTCTCTCCTGTTTTGATGAAGTTTTCCTGTTAATGACTGAAGCACAGGAGATTTCCTAAAACCTCGGTACTTCATCCCACTTAACTTTCTGTTGCTGCCATGGCAACACAATTTTTTCTATTTCTTTCCACCTGAACTGCAGCTGAAAAAACAGACTTTACCTGAACTTCTGTCTCAAAAAAACAGACAAGACAAAGTGAAATTAGAGCTAAAATGAAAACAAAGCACATCTATTTTTATTTATTTTTTTACTTTCTGTTGATGAATCAAAGGTTCCAGTTTCCCCCAAACAACAAATGTCTCACAAAAGTGGTTTTAGGGTTAAGTTCAGGATCAGGGTCAGGATCAGAGTCAGGCTCAGGACCAGAGTCAGGACCAGAGTCAGGTTCAGAGTCAAGATCAGGATCAGGATCAGGGTTAGTTTCAGGGTTTAGAAACAGGTACATTTAGGGTCATTAGTTAGATTTGCTAATTGGGTCTTGGCAAAACAGAGCTGCATTTTTTAGACAAACGAAAAATAAAGGTATTGATAATAAATGTAGTAACAGTTTATCAGTAACTGTATTTAACAGATCCCAGCACAACTGAGTCAGTGCCACTGAGCCTTCATACTCTGTCATCAAATGTGCTCATTCTGAAATGAACTCTTTCCAGGGAAATCCAGCACACTGTGACTTGGCTTTGATTGACACTTAGCCCCACCCCCGGATGAAATGCCGAGAATTTAAAGAGTCCCTCTGGGTCCTATAGGCCAAGGGATTCTGTTTAAGAACTCAGAGCTACTTCCTGTATTTTTGTCCTTTTTTCCCTTCTACTTTTTTCCACAAACTGCCACATAACTGATGTAAAACTATGATCCATATTCACCGCAGGGACTCTCCAGACTAAGTAGGATCATAATTAGAAAAACATGAGAACCTGCCGGGTGCACTTGAGCTGTACGGGTCCATTCTGCGTTAGCGCTCAGTCGAAACCTGCACACAGAAGGCTCGTGCACACACAGAGGGCTCGTGCACAGATCCACGGTGTAATCAGGGAGAGGATGTCAACAGTGAACGCAGGAAGTGCTCGGGCCCTGGCAGCAGAGCCATAAATCACCCATCACGAGCGGGTGACCCATTTCCAGAGGTGAGGCCGGTGCCCACACAGGAGCGCGGCTGGATGCAGTTAGGTAACATGTTGTGAAACCATTTCCTTAAAGTACGTCTGGAGTTCATAGACTGGTTTAGTGGAGAAGAGGAGTTCATCACCGGGCCGTGCGGTTCATCTGATCATAAAAGTCCAGTATCACACAAACGGACTCATGTGAGCTTGGACCATGTTGTAATGATGCTCCCTCCTCAAAAACAGACCTGGAGTTTGGTTTTGTTTCATTCACATGTTTGAGTGACTCTTTATTATGAGTCTGCCTACATCTCCAAAGCTCCAAATGCTCTGTTCCACCTTGTAATGTCAGAAAGTGGTAGTTTTCAGCTCCTTTTACCTTTAGTTTAGTAGAGATCAGCAACTCCAGGGCTGAAATGATCCAAATGGTTGTTGTGAAGGTGCACTTCCTATATGACATCAAAAGGTGGAACGCTGTATTTTCAGTTTGTGAGAAGAACCTAAATGTGCATGTTTTGTGTGAATGAAACAAAACACAACACCAGGTAAAAAGCCTGGAGGAGAGTTCAGAGGTGTGGTGTGAATATTCTCATTTTAATCAATATTCAGTCATTTTGATTTGGTGTTTTTTACTGACCTAAAGGTTGGCAGTTCAAATCCCACTATCTGCATCATTGGTAGAGCAGTCAGAGTCTGTGTACACTGGTGTGTGTGTGTGTGTGTGTGTGTGTGTGTGTGTGTGTGTGTGTGTGTGTGTGTGTGTGTGTGTGCGTGTGTGCGCGTGTGAATAAAAAGGCGCTATAAAAATGTGACAATTACACAAATAATAAAATAAGTTATTTAATAAATTAATTAGTATGCATTATTAATTCAAAGTTAATAGATAAAAAATAAGACTCGGACACGGACATGGCCCACAGCCCAGTGCATTATGGCTCATTTGGTTTCAAGTCAAACACAGAATAAAACAACAATATCCTCCACCTGAAAGAATTCAGATCTAAGATTTGACTTTTATCATTAGAGCACGAAACTAAACACACAGTTGTGCGGCTCTTAAACACAGACACACACACAGTTGTGCTGCCCTCAAACACAGACACATACAGTTGTGGGGCTGTTAAATACAGAGACATACAGTTGTGCGGCTCCTAAACACAAACACATACAGTTGTGCGGCTCCTAAACACAAACTCAGTCTGCTGTGTGTTGCTGCTTTACAGGAGGCTGCAAACACAATGAAAATGAGCTACGACCTGGCTCCGTTGTCTCAACATTGTGAGTCCGGCTCTAGTGCGTTTGTGTGTCTGTGAAGTGAGGAAAATGTAAACACACTCAGGATTTCCTCATCATTACATCGATTATACATTTAGCTGCACTTTATCCAAGAGCCTCGTGTTTTGTGGGAATCATCTGGAGATGGTGGAGATACAAACAGCTGGACACTCACACTCTGCACATTTACACAGTCAAGTGGCCACAGAGTTTCCACAGACAAACATTTAGAAGAACAGCTGCTGTATTGATCCAGCTGGAGGCCTACAGCTTATGGACACTAGAACACTGCCCTCCAGTGGACAGCAGGGTCGTTACACATTACTGCAGCACTTGGAAAGGCTGATTTTAACTGTGGAAAACAAGTTCCTACAAATGTGACAGTAAAGTGTCCTACACAGGCTCATACTGTGTTGTACAGTGTATGTAATATACTGTGTATTGTATACTGTATGCAGAACTATGGCAGTAACTGTACTTTAACATTTGACTCTGACAATACTACGAGTTATGTATTCAACAGTACCTTAAATTATGAGGATTACAGTTATATTACAGTACATACATTACAGTGATATTGTATTTCACCACATTTACTTAATATCTGAACATTCTTTGAATTAATAAAAATACTTACACAGTCTACAAAACGCAAACAGTAAAAAGTAAATAACCATAACAGCAGCTAACCCACAGCTACAGAAACATGAAGACCACAGACCGGTGTTCAAGACCACAGACCAGAGTTCAGGACCACAGATCAGAGTTCAGGACCACAGACCAGAGTTCAGGACCACAGACCGGTGTTCAGGACTACAGACCGGTTTTCAGGACCACAGACCAGAATTCAGCACAGTGAGATTTTTGGACAGATTCACTTTACAAAGCCACAACACTTTTTGAAAAGAACAAAACTTCTGGGTCTGGTTTAGGTCTGTATCACAGTGCAATAAGAACACAACAACAGAAATACTTGGATTTGCCATCAAAAGTTCTGCCTATGATAGTTTGGGCCATTTCAGCAGAAGCTACATTAGCCCCGGGCCAGAGTTTGGACACCTCTGTGACTGGCTCATTACAGTGTTACATTACTGACCAAAACTATGACATAATCAGTTGTTAAATGCACGAAGTGACTTTTCTTGTGCAGAAGCAGCCACCTGCCTGTCTCCATGCAGATGTTCCACAGTTTGCCATTAAACTTGTCTGTCTCCATGGAAACAAGCAAATAACATCCCCATTTTTGGAAACAAGCAGGTGCCGGACCCGCCAACAGAAAAGTGACACAGTGCAGCTTTAAGAGCAGATCCAGGACCAAAAAACACAAATTCAGTCAGACATGAGACTGGATTTAAATCTCCTCACACTGGCCAAGTTTATGTGATGTTTTTAAATTCCAAATTAATAGTTCAGAATTAAAATATTCTCCTTGGAGTTTTCATGGAAATAATAATTCTGAATAGAGGTTTCCATGGGAAACTGGTTAAATCTATTGTATTTAATGTGTCTGAGCGTCTGGGGGAAGAGTCCTGATTGGACAGCAGGGGGCGCACCAACGTATTTACGTCTACAGAAGAAAACACACACTTCAGCTGCTCCCGGCTTTTCTGTCATCTCCATTTCGGAGAATTCTATCCTCACGCTTTACATCTGTGAGCTGAGGAGGAGAAGGGAAGAGTGTCAGAGGAGAAAGAAGAAGAACCGAGTGGACGGGCACTCTACCTCAGCCCACTCCCACATCTCGCTCCCCGCAAACCCAAAAAGCACTGGATGAAAGTCCCAAGAGACGACCGGAGGAGCCCGATCGTCCAGATCGAGTCAGAAGGATGACCTGACGAGCACCAACCACCAGGATTATTTTGAAGAAGAAGAAATGTTTACCAGATCCAGGAAGAAAATCATTTGGCTTTAAAACCGGAATAAAACACCCATGTACTTTGGGATTATTTTTTTATTACAAATAATCATTTTCATTAGGAATTAAGTGTTTACATGGTCTTTTTACAGCAATTATTTTTTTATTACAAATAATCATTTTCATTAGGAATTAAGTGTTTACATGGTCTTTTTAAAGCAGAATTATTTTTTATTCAGAATTAAATTAGTTTTATTCAGAATCAAAGTTCCTGTAGAGCCTCTTCTGCTCAAACAGAACATCTCAGTTGAGGGTGAGGAGAGCGTTTCCTCCCATCAGCACTTTCCTCTCCTCTTCCTGATGAAGCTTCTGAAAATCTTTGGTTTACATTGAGCCGATATAAACAACTAAAAAACTATTAATCAGACAAATTACAAACACGTCCAGCTATCACAACAGAGCGAGTGTGATCACAGCAGTGTGTGTGATCACAGCAGAGTGTGTGTGAAGCTGCAGTGAGGTGGATGCACAACCACCACAAGAACATATGGAACAGATCAGGAGTAATTTCACTACAGTAGTTCAAACACTTGTATAGGCCGTGCAATATGTACAGTGGGAAAACCACAGCGGGGACTTGGCTCGGGGAGAGGGAAGGCGGCTTGGCACAGACAGGGCATCTGGCACAGACAGGGCATCTGGCACAGACAGGGCATCTGGCACAGCAGCCTCTGTGCCCAACAAGGAATCAGTCTGATTTAGAGACGAGTGAGAAGTCGGAAACGCAATAAAAACCAGGGGAACTTCAGAAGAATCTGCAGGAAATAAAACTGAGAAAAGTGACGAAAGTGAAATCTGCAGTGTTAGAGTGTGTGTCTGTGTGAGTGTGTGTCTGTGTCAGAGTGTGTGTTACAGTGTGTGTTAGAGTGTGTGTCTGTGTTACAGTGTGTGTCTGTGTCAGAGTGTGTGTCAGAGTGTGTGTTAGAGTGTGTGTTAGAGTGTGTGTTAGAGTGTGTGTCTGTGTTAGAGTGTGTGTTAGAGTGTGTGTCTGTGTTAGAGTGTGTGTTAAAGTGTGTTAGAGTGTGTGTTAGAGTGTGTGTCAGGTTCAGTTTTTTGTGTTTGGTTTGAGAGGAAATGCCAGAGAGGATCAGACTCCAGTTTGTTCTGAGTCGAAATTTTTTCTCTAAAATGTTTTTTTGCTTTACATCCAACTTAAATAAGACAAGTGACCAGACTCCAGCTAAGGTCCTGCCAAGACCCTGACGAGAAGTCTCCCACTGCTGACAGGTGTAATCCTGACAGGTGGTCCAAGTGTTACAGAAGAATGGGTTAAATAGAGTGAGCACATTTTCAGTTTTTTACAGATGATAAAACGGTTGTCATGTTTAGAGACGACACAAGTCACATGAAAATAAGTTGAGGATGAAAAATAACAATGTTTTGTTTGTTTTTTTTAAATGTAGAAAAGGTGAAACGGTCACATTTTATCGCCTTCAAAGCATTTTACCACAAGGAAACACTTACCCATTCATTCCCCATTTGTCTGTGTGCACTGGTGTGTGAATGTGGTGCATTAAGAGTCTTGCCCAAGGACACAAAGACAGCAGTCATCTGTGGGAGCTGAAATCACAATGCCATCCTGTGGGTCACTGGATCTGACCGCACAACCAATGACGTTTATCTCGACAAACCTTAGGATCAGTGAACAAACGCTCAACCAACTGAGCTACTGCCACTCCACATATGACCTCATAAAGAGTCCAGAGGGTCAGATCTGTGGAGAGGAGGACAGAGGGAGTGGAGGAGCAGTGGCTCTACTCCAAACTCCTGCCGTGAGACTGACTTCCTCGCCCTGTTTCTAATGGCGCATCCAGCCCCCTGTGGAGATTCAAGTCTACGCTGCGTAACAGAGCTTCAGACAGAGCAGAGCCTACAGTTAGCATCGCTCCCCTTGAGAATATTGATGACATCAGCTGGAGAAGATCAATACAAAAATAAAAAAGGTAAATTCTAAGTTTGTTTTTCCTTCACACTTTGAGACATCAACTTTGAAACTTTAACCACCTCCA
>JACN01043889.1:0-12293 GCA_000787155.1 Scartelaos histophorus | reverse complement strand
TTATATTATATTATATAGTATAACGTTATTTCAAAATAATATCACCCAAGTAGAAGAGGTTTAAGAAATGTAGATATTAGAAAAAGTATTTGAGAAAAGTACTGGTAAATGTTGGGGAAGAACGTTGGATTTATGATTTGAGGTAAAGTAAATGTAACTGGAAGAACGAAACATTAAAATCTGTTAAGGATGGACCACGACATGAGAAAAACGACAATACCACTCAAAAGTTTGGTTTACTACTTTCTACTTTTTAGATACATGCTGAAAAAATGAAGTACGTGGTGAAGGAATTATGTAGAAAAGAAAATAATTAATTAAATAACTCAAGTCTTTTTGTATACATTTATTTTTTAGATTAAAATCCTCCCTTTGCTGATGACGTTTCCTGGGGCAAATCAACGTATCTAAAAAAAAAAAAAAAAAAAAAAAATCAAGCTTATTTTTTGTGTTTTTGTTTTATTTTTTCATACTTCCATTTTATAATTATGACCAAACCGCTGTGAAATCCTTAAATACGTCCTGTGCGACTTTTCTAGCCAAATTTCCATCTCCTGAATCACCTGCCACAAGAAAGAGCAGATCTGCGGAGAGGCGGCTCCACTCACTGCCCTCCAGGTCATTCAAGTGAACGTGGACGGAGCACTTCCTGTGTCACCGCATGACGTCACGAGGTGGAACGGCGTTTCCTGTTTGTCGGGTTTGTGCCTTAAACGTGCGGGAATGAAACAAAACACAATCCCAGGTTTGTTTGTGAAAAGGAAACTGCATTAGAACAGAAAAACTATTGTGATATGAACGACTGAAAATGATTCTGAACCTTGAAACATGATCTTAAACGTAACATTTTTATTAAACAAAAAAACAAAAAACAAACTTAATAAAATATTAAATAAACAACAAAAGAGTAAATATTCCATCTCAAACATAAAACATCAAAATGAACAAAAAAAAAAAAAAATGCAAGTACAAAAACTACTCCATTTTACAGAGGGGCTATTTTACTTCATAGGAATTAACTTTAGATCAGATTTCATTGATGCGTAAATGCAAAATCTTTAGAAAACGACGTCTTAACATGTTTTCGAAGCATTTTTTAAGTCACTAATTCTGCTAATGAAACGACTGCACGTCACTAAAGGTTCGTTAAACTGTCGCGTACAGTTTTGAGAGATTAAACTGCTCAAACTACTCTTTTTTAATGAAGTAACTGTATTATAACGTCGTAGAAAGCCTAAAAAAATATAAAATTTATCAAAAATACCCCTCTCTTTAGTCTATGCATTGTGAACCACAGAATAATCACAAGAATCAGTTCCCAAATCTAAATCCTTCATCTGTGTTGGGGAGAAGCATGACCTGTGCCGAGGTTATTCCTGGTGTTAGAAGGACATCTAGTGGTGAAGCGGAGAACTGTGCGGTGTTTCCAGAGAGCTTCAGGAGTTTACCAAAGGCTGATGACTGTACGGATCCTGCAAAAACAACACACACGGTTAAAACGTCACGTGAAATAACCTCAAGTACGGATTTTTGGGTTGGTTTTCCACTCGTGTTGGGTTTGGCTGCAGAGATTAACACTACTGGGAGTTAAAAAAGTTCAAATTTCATCATAATTCCTCACATCCCTGTAGCACCTCTGACCTCCTGGAACCAAATATTTTTTTTTTATTCTGCATATTTTTTTTATTCTGCATGTTTTTGTACTTAAAAGTGTTAAAATCTCATGTGGTGCGACTGTCCACCCTTAACTGCTCATTAAAAAACGTATTTAAAATTACTTTAAATCTAATAAAATTTATTTTCTTTCTTTTTTCTCATATTTTCTGAAGTGTTTTTAGTCCCACATGAAATTTCAGCTTTTCCCGCATAATATTCAACATTTTCAAATCTCAATCTCATGTTCATATGACTCAGAATTTAGATTAATCCCAACCATGTTTTAGAAAATAAAACAATTTTAAGCTTATTCTTGGTCGCACCACATGACATTTTTTAAGCTTGTAGTCAATTCATGTTCATAAAAAAACACTAAAAATGCTTAATATAAATGCCAAACATAGATTTATGCACCTGACATTGTGAATATTTGAAAAAGTTCAATAGAAAATATATTTAAAAATTGCCTGTTGAAAATCCTTATACTATATCTGTACTGGAGCAAATCTTGGTAGGAAAAATTAAGTTTGAATGAAAAAAGTGGATTTGATCAGAGGGATAATATTATATTTATTACACAGAAAAACACTGCTGAATTTTTATTTTTTTTTTGGCATATTGAATATATTATATATTTTTTAATATATTTTTGGCATATATTGAAAACTGACATTTGCAAAACAGAAAAGTAGATTTAATTTAATAACATTTTAAATCTCAATCTCATGTTCATATGACTCAGAACTTAGAATATCCCAAACTATTTTAAAAGGTTATTCTCGGTCGCACCACATGACATTTTTTTAAGGCTTTAGCCAATTCACGTACATTAAAAAACAACAACAAAATACTAAAAATACTAAAATGTTGAATATAAATGTTTATGCAAGTGACACTGTAAATATCTGAATACATCACTGACTCATAAGCTGCATGTTGGTCACTTTTTTGTACAAATTGCACTTTATAAAGTTTGTTTGATTAATTGACTCTAAGAACTACACCTGATAAGCCTTAAAGTCGACTTTCCTGAGGAATGAGGAGTGTCAGCTGTGGGATTTTACTGAAATCATCATTTGCAAGATAAGACAGAGATAAGGCAAACTGTGGAAACTTATGCCCGAAGGAACAACATTTCCACCGAAACGAGACCAAATAAGAGTCATCCACATTTTTCTATTATTTCTCTATGCAAAAATAACTTAAAACATGTTTAAACTATTGGATTTATAGAAAGCCTCATGTGGAGCTTTAATAAAACATGAAGAAAGACTTAACTCATAATGAACAAATATTTGATTAAGAAAAACTGCCAATCCTCACACCTTCATTAAGTCGTTACTAAACCTGAACCATTTTTAATTATTTGTTCATTTTTTTCGTGTCTTATTAAAGCAGAACCATGATGCACAATTTAGTTTTTACTTTTTTTAACCACGTCATAGATGTTTCCCTTTTAATTTCCTCTCTGTGTTAAAAGCTCGCGCAACGATCCTGTAAAATACTTTAAACTGTGTGTTTTTTTTTTTAAGTCGACAAAGGTAAAAACGACTCAGGATTTAAAGTCTGCTGGAGGTTCCAGTCAGAGACTTGACCAGGGTCATGTATGTGTGTTTGTGGGTGTGTGTGTGTGAGGTTTTAATTAATCATCTGTAAATCAATAATAAGCAGTGGGTTTGTCTGGGGCCACTTCACTGAGGAGTAAAGTGAAGCGAGCGGCTGCGAGATAAATCACATGGAGCTTATGGATCTGTGTTTTTGACGTGGATCTGAGTTTTTCAAATATTTACGATGCAAAGTCTCCATAGTCATTGGTTGGGATGATTGTAGTTTGAACCAAAAGCTCTTTTACGCTGCTGTTCCAGTTTGGACCGCGGTGCCCCCTAGTGTCCAGGACCTGGACCCCTCCCTCCTTTATGTCCTGGATTAATCTGTCCTCGTCCTGTTAGATCAGTAGTTTCCTTCTGCCAGTAGCTTTGGTCTACAGATTTACAACCTTATTGGCAGTGGATACGTCCTGGCCATCTATGCCTGTCCGTCCATGGGAGTGGATCTCTCCTTCACTGTGGTTCTCCTCGAGGTTTCTCAGTTTTTTTCCCATTGGTTTTTTTTTGAGTTTTTCCTTGCCGGAGAAGGAGGGTCTAAGGACAGGAGATGCTGGGACAAATATCCATTTGCTGCTTGTTGTTGGACATTCTGTATTTTTGAATTATGACTTATTTCTTATTCTGCTTCATTCTCTGACATCTCTTTGCTAAATTAACAATTTTGTGAAGCCCGCCGAGATAACTGTTATAAATAAATTGAATTGAATTGAATTACGGGGCATGTGAAGCGGTTTTTATGCTGATATAGCAAATCTATTCTTAGTTTAGCTTTAGTAAGCAGACCGTTATTGTTCCTTTCAAAATTAAAGAAAGAACTGAGCCATACTTGGGCAATTGTTATGGGAAACGATCGTCACTGCTCTGATTCCCCTGTACATACCTCATCCTCCAATTTAATTTTATGTCTAGTTATAAAGGTGAAATCCCAACTATAACTACCAAATAGCGACATTCATGAACTTACTACAATATGTGAAAAGCAAAAATTGTTTGTCCATCCATGGGTCTCTACTCCCTGTTATATGCAAATTTTTGAGGACTTTTCACCACAAAGATATAAAATTGTAAATCACTATGAACAGTGATTTTGCATTGTTCATTCCCATGGATAAAGGCACAGGCTTTTATCAGCGTGCGGGCCACTAAACGCACTGGTCCAACCTGTTTTATGTCAAAGAATTGTCCCTTTAAAGTGGGACGTGTGGCCGGTCTCCAGTCCTGAACAGCTGCAGGGTTCTGTTCAGTCACATGTCTCACCCCACTCCAGTCTTCAGCAGCTCCAGGGCTTTGTTGACATCCTTCAGGCTCAGTCTCTGTGTGATAAACTCATCCAGTTTCAGCTCTTTATTCATGTATTTGTTCACCAGAGCAGGAACATCGTCCGCCCCCTTTAACCCTGTAACACACACACTTTTTATGGTTTACCACTATATGCTAACAAATGAATACTGAGCCTTAAATCCACTAGTGCAGAGGAGACTTGCATGACTAAGAGATACTTATTCTGATTAGAAACTATCCCAATAAAACCCACAGTAATTGAAGACAATTTAATCATACGTTTTCTGTGGTGAAAGTTTGCAGCCTCTGCACTCATTAAGCTGTGGTTACACAAGGGACTTGTGAGGTAATAAAACACAAAGTACTTCACCTCCAAAGTACGTCCCCTTGAGGGTGCGTCCCACGAGCAGCTCATCCACGTCGACGCTGATGGGCCCAGAGTCAGTCCACCCCACGACCACGCAGACGCCCCACCCATCCACAGTGGACTCCAGAGCCTCAGCCTGCAGCACACAGACCACACAACACACAAGCACCGTCACATGCACGGCACATGCACGGCACATGCACGGCACATGCACGGCACATGCACGGCACATGCACGGCACATGCACGGCACATGTACGGCACATGTACGGCGTTTCCTAAACTGCCCAATATTTGTTTTGATACATTCAGTGAAGAAAAATACCAGATTCAATCAGATCTCAGAACCTAAGCAGGGTTAGGACTTGTTAGGACTTTAATGGGAGTGAATCCCAGATGCCGGAGGGGCAGTTGTGGCTCAAGTGTAAACTCTTAATGTGTCTTTAGGCAAGGCACTTCATCCACCTTGCACAGAAGGAATGTGGTTTGTGAGTGAACCCGCAGGAGGGCGAGCCTCAGGGTGAAGGTCTGGCCACACCTGGGTCCAGGCGAGGCCCCAGCTGCACAATACTGTCCTCTGTTTTTCAGAGGTTTATGGAGTCTGGGGTCGGGGCCCTGTGCCATTTCAGGGATGTGCAGTGACCTTTATAGGGGCCACATTTGCAGGTTTGGGGACCTACAAGTGGTGACTAACAGCCTCACCCTACAAGGTTGAGTCACACAAGCTCAGAGTAGAGCTCAGAGTAGAGCTGCTGCTCTGTCATGTGGAGACTGAGGTGGCTTTGGGAGCCAGAATACACCAGAGGGACTATGCCTCTCAACTGGCCCAGGAACTAACTCCCAGGGTTCTCTAGGAGCTGGAGGAAGTGACCAAGACTGTTCTTTCTAAGTGCTTATGATTATTTCTTGACCTGAATAAACAACAATCTATAAAACAAAATAATGACCATGACAGTAGTGTCGCCCACACACTCCAGTGCATAGTCCACCCCTCCCTGGGTCATCTCCTTCAGGACGTCCTGGATGTGTTGGGGCTTATGGTCCAGGGGGTTGATGCACTCGGTGGCTCCAAGCTCTTTGGCCAAACTGAACTTGTCTGGATTTGTATCGATGGCGATGATCTTGGAGGCGCCCACAGCTCGACAGCCCATCACCGCAGCCAGGCCCACGGCGCCCAGGCCGAACACCGCACAGACGGAGCCCCTCTCCACCTGTGGAGGTCGGGTTCAGAGGGCATCAGGACAAGAGCTCAAACAATAGTGTTTAATATTAAAGGCCATGTACAGATTTTAGTTTCATATAATAATGAAAAATGGTTACAGCTCATTACAGATGCTGTAAAAGTCCATAAACCAAGAAGTGATGCTGATGCATTGCCTCTGTGTTAGCTGTTAGCTGCATTATATTACTGCAGTCACCTCCAGTCTGGTTTGTGAAAGTTGTGAAAGGGTTTATAAACATCACAGCCAATAAATCTGAGGATGGGAAAGCTTTACCAGAGTAAATTAGTTGGGACCACTGCAAATCATGTTTCATGTTTTAAGACCCAGATTTAAGACCGTCCAAATATTCTCATGTTATTAGTTTAGTTAGTCCTGGTTTAGACCTGATTTTAGTCCTTAACTATATAATTAGACCTGGTTTGGTCCTAGTTTATTTCTGGGTTGGTCCCGGATCAGAGGCTTGTGACTTTTGTCCTAGTTTAATGATGCAGGTTCACGACTGAAATGGCATTTAGAGCAACACTGATGCGACCTTTTGGATTTTATTCTTCACAAAAATCTAATATGTACAACATGTAATATGTAACTTCTAGTGTGATGTGCAGCTGCACATTCAAGAGGCCAACAGCTGTGCAGCTCCCAGTCGTGTTGAGGTTCTTTAGCTCCCACTGGGCACCACAAGTTTTCTAACATGAGTCAGTGGACTTGTTTCTTTCATCAAGCTGTTTTAGATGAATAACATAATTTAAAGTACACAAAATTATAACATAACAGTCCACAGGTGTCCTTAAAGCCTTATAGTCAGTATAAAGCACAGTATGTCACATTTCACCACCAGCAGATCCGTGTCACCAGGGCTCCTGTGGGTAGTGAGCTTGCTGCTTGCAGGGAGCAGCTGTTTATTACATTTGTACCAAAATGACTAGACTACAGGGCCAAAAGCTACGCATATCACTGACTGTGAGAAAATAGAATTGTAGAAGGAAGTTAGTACAGAGCAGTGGGTGTTTGCTGGAGACGATGGGTAGTGACTGGCAAAAAAATATGTTTTTTCAAGATGACTCAAATATGAACCATGTGCATATTTGTTGTTATGTTATATCCAAATATAACTTCAAGAGGGTAAATGAGAAGGGAACAGCGATAATGTGGTAAACACATTTTGCAGACTAGGTCTGCTTTAAAAATGCACCTCCAGCTCTGAGGCCCTGAAAAAATCTCAAGATAATGAAGTTGAAAAGTCTAACATTAAAACAGTTCACTTTTACTTGAGGACAAATTCTGAAGACTGCAGCCTGGTGCCATTCCTCCCTCCCACAAACCCCGAGTCTCTTGTTCATCTTTCAGCCTGAAGACCTTGTCTATAAAGGACGGGAGGGTCCTGAATGGGCTGAGACGGACGTGAGACAGAACCACCATCCAGGGTCTGGGCCAGCACATCTATCCACCCTCAAATATCTGTCCTGTTGTAGGGAGCAGTGTTGGGAGTAATGGGTTACAAAAGTAACAAATGACTGTATTGCTTTGCTTTTTTCTGTAATGCAGTAATTTAAGACATTACAGAAAAAGGTCATATGTGACTCAGTACAGATGTGTGTTACAGTGCATTTTTAACCTGGATTGAAGTGGTGGAGTTTTGTTTTTCTTCATACAAATTCACTAAAATCAATCATGCCTCATAGTTCCTCACTGCTGGTTAGAAAACCCCGAGCTTCCCCTTCTAAAGGAGCTCATGGTTGTTTGTATTTTTCATGGTTTATTAAATGTATAATTTTGAGCTCGCACATTTGAAAGATTTTGTCAAGAAACTGGGACACTACAGATCCTGAATACTGCCATAACCAGGGAACCGATGTGGATGAAATCGCACTCATCCTGAGTCACACCAAACTGTATTATTAAAGGTCACCACACACTCTGTTCTCCTCGTGTGTGTGTGACTCTGAACTGCTCTGTCAGATCATAACCACATCCACACAGATCAGGGGGAAGCTGCACAGTGACTCTACTTCCTGTTCAGTCAGATACAACATCACGTTCCACCGGACGTGTGATGAGCTGAATGAGCGTCAGGAGCTACATTCAGATCATCAAATCCATATTTCCAGTTACTTTGGTGAGAGTAACTTAGTAATGCAACTGTAGTGTAATGCCTTACATTTTAAAAACAGTAATGGTGTAATGTAATGAATTACTTTAAAATGACACTAACAAGTAATAAATATGGCATTTTTGAAGTAACTTACTATTGAAACTATCAGCGTGTATCCTGCTTGCCATGTGCAGTTTTGTTCCGTGTTTTTGTATATTTATTGTGGTGTGGGAGTGTGGGTGATGAAGACCTGTGAGCTGAGCAATCCACAGAATTTTACGACCAAGCATGAGAAGAGTTGAAATACGTAAAGATCGCAGAAATACTCAAATACAGAAATACACCTAAACCCTCTTCAGGGATGTTTTTGATGAGGAAACAACAGTATAACAAAAAAAGTAATGCTAAATATCCCCTCTTTTTTTTTTTTTTTACTTGAATTGTCTTTGTAAAAGCCACAGTGTGCAACGTTTTAGCTAAAATCAATAAATTTGCACATATTGGCTGGAGCTCCATCGTGATTTCTTGCTGTATCAATATTTTGAGTGACGAGGACTCAGGAGTAGCTAGCTAGAGGCATGTTTCTGTGTGCTCTTCCTCACCTGTGCGGCCGCCCCGTACCCGGTGGACACCCCACAGCCCAGCAGACACACCGTGTCCAGGGGGGCGTCATGCTGGATCTTTGCCACAGCAACGTCGGCCACCACGGTGTACTGGGACAGAGTGGACACACCGATGAACTGACGGACCTGCTGATCATTGAAGGACACACGGCTGGTCCCGTCCTCCATCAGGCCCGACACAATGGTCGACCTGCACACAATAAAATGGAGGCACAATAATATGGTGAGGAGTGGGTGTGGCCGTAGCACCTTCAAGACCTTTTCTGCAAAATCAACCTTTTACAGCTTTTATCACATTAGTTGTTTCCTCTCAGCATTTACTCGTCTGATATTGTATTTGGAGACGTCTGTGCGTGTGTGTTATTCTCTGGATCCCATTTTGACCATCAAATACTGTTTTCACTGGACACTGGTGTAACCGACAGTGATTTTTGCAACTTAAGCTCCTACTGGGTCCTTTTATATTAATATTTCAAATCACCCTTTACTACTATTTTGTAATATTTTGTAATATTTAATTGAACATTGTTTTGACTTTTAGACTTAAGCAGTTCTGCCAAAGAGTATGACTTTTTCATGTGTGCATATCATGAACATGAACAGACTTCAGTACTATTAAAAAACAGAACAGAGCTCAGAGGGTTGTGTAGTTGAAACATTAAATAGCAGCCAAAAGAGGAAAGGCAAAGACCGTCTGTAGGAGTTAACCAAGTGACAAATCATGTGTCTTGTTATGATGTGATAGACAGAATCGTCTTACACAGGGCATTTGAGTTCATGTAATGCACACGGACTCAAACAGCAAACAACAGCCCAGGCCTGTCTGCACAAGCATCACCACAAACAAGAACATGTAAATGAGCTCAGATACGCTGACCAGGTTTACACAACTCACCCGGGTTGGCAGAAACCCTGAAACGCAATCCACTCCCGACTCACTTGTGGATCCGTCTACAGTCTGAGGCAGTTCTGTCGATGCAGCTGACTGAGTTTTTTTATGTTTTGCCTTTGGTCACAGATTTCTGTATTTTTAGCATCACAGCAGTGTCCAGGAAACCAGATGAACACAACATTAAAGTCCTCACTCTTCTGCTCTGGTGTTTTGGCTGGTGATGGTGAATTATCACATTTTTATATATATAATGCTGTCAACCGATTAAAATCACATTATTATTAACCACACTTAATCACATGAATGTCATAGTCAACTCGCGATTCATCACAAATTAAACACACATTTTTGTCCTTTGAATAATCATTTTGTACAAAGTCTATCCACTTTTCTATTTTTTCTTTTTGTTTATGACATTTTGTTTATGGCGGCAGCAGAGCAATCACTTTTAGCGGAGTAATAAGTCCAGCGGCAGAAATATATATTAAATAGTCTAACAGATATGAGTCCTGCTGCAATACGTTTATGGAGTTTATGGATATAACAACAGCTCAGGGGAGTGAGGACAGTGGGAGAAAAACCTGCAAAACTCCTCCCGTTCTTCTGTCTTCGCAAGATAAACTGAAGCGTTTTTTCCTCATGTGAATCGCATCAAATCGCACTAATTTTTATGAAGCGCTTTTCCACCTTCAAAGCACTTCAAGCACTTTACAACAAGGAACCACTCACCCATTCACACACGTACTCTCATACACCAATGAACACAGACCCCGGGAGTGGGGTGAGTCAAGTGTCTTGCCAAAGGACACAACAACAGCATTTACACGTGGGACTTGTGAATCAGTGATGTTTACGTCGTGGTTAATCAATATAAAAATGCGTAAAAACTAGAAAAAATAAGAAAGAAATCTGATGCCAACTGTTCACATTAAGGAACAAGGAAGTCACTGATCGGATTCTGGTACGAACCTGAAATACAATCGGGTTCCAAATATCAATTGGCGTATAAATTGATGTTCTAAAGCCCAGAGAATCTCATCATGTTGTAGCTGTTCTGTAGCAACTTGCATAGCACATTTAGATCAGTTTTGTCTCATTTAATTGTTTTGCATAAAGGAAATAAATGAGTATCGGACTTGTCGAGCCGATTCATTCTCAAACATGACCGGAGTGACTGTGCCTCAGGTTTTCTGGGACTCACGTGAAGAGCAGTGGTTTGTCGTAGACTCTGAACTCAAACTCACTGACTCATGCTCTCGATGTGCTGCCTGAGTCACAGATTTAACTTTAATTATAAGGGAAAAGCTCATTTACAGTTCCAGATCCTCAATTTCATACAATACATCGCAGACGCAACAAATAACAGCACAGGTCCATTTAAACATTAGGCCGTTTTCTGACCGATGTTACAATATTGTTTCCTCTGCAAAAACTAAAATAAACCCTGCATATTTAGGCTTGGGTGGAGCAGAGCATTTTGACGACATATAACATGGTTTAAAGCGCCCAAGAGTTACGCAATATAAGAGCATTTTTGGGTGTAGCGACTTGATAAATATGAGTAATACCACATTTTTGAGCACAGTAATTTACGTAATGGGGACAGATGTTCAAAAAATTTAGGTTTGAGCAGGAGAATAGACCGTTATATCAGTAAAACACATCGGCCTTAAATCTCCAGCGCAGTTTTGTTTTGGTCAATTTGCCACCTAAAAATACAAGAACAGTAAAAAATATATTGCAGCAACATGTGGTCGAGGACGGTAGTGCCTCCCCGGTCATTTTGGGGATATAAAACTGCGCAGTGTCAGTAAGAAGAAATAATTACTTTTCATATTGTCATTTACCATGTTACGGTCTTGTGACTTGTGGTTGAGTTCTGTGGTTAAAATAGCAAAATGCCCCAGTTCTTGCAGATCATAGACCACAGTGTTTCCCAAAGGCTGAACTGAGATTTTTTCGGGTCGCCCTGGACTGGAACGAGCTACAGAAACATTCAATTGTTGGTTTAATTGAATGTTGAAAAGAAGAAGAGGCTGCATTTAATGTCCAAATAGGCGACTTATGGAGACTTTTTATTGCTGGTTCGTGATGTCAATTTTCTTTGTTTAAAATTTTAAAATAAATAGTTGTCAATAATAAAATATCCTCATTAACATTCAATAATGGTCAAATCCACCTTTATTTTGTGATTTAAGAATAACTTTTAAAATATGAGTCCCCAGAAAATAAGTTTGGTAAACATTGTCACAGACTGTATAAAAAAGTGAACAAAGCCAGTGTGATGTCAGCCAGCCAATCTGGAGCCAAGATTTATATTATGATATAAATATAATTTATATTATATTTTTTCACTGATAAAACAGCGAAAGCAAAAGAAAAAGCACAGCAGGTTAGTACGGACGAAAACAAACAAACGGGCCTTTTAACAGTAACAATAGTAACAATACATTCCAAAGTAATGTGACACTTTTAAATCTTTGATAAAGCGAAATAAAAGTAATTAATACATTAATGGTTGCAGTCATTTCATTTTAAAGTTTTTAAAAATTA